>BLBF01000032.1:32075814-32086117 GCA_015471245.1 Laticauda colubrina
TCTTCTTCTTCTTCTTCTTCTTCTTCTTCTTCTTCTTCTTCTTCTTCCTTCTTTCTTCTTCTTCTTTTGTACCATTTGGTCAGTGTTGACTCTGATGACTGCCTGGACTGGTCCCTGCAATTTTCTTGGTAAGGTTTAACACAATTGGTTTGCATCGCCTCCTTTCTAGCACTGAGAGAAGTGACTGGCCCAAGATAAGACTAGCACTCATGGTCTCCCAGTTTCTAACCTGGTGCCTCAACTACTACACCTAACTGGCTCTCTGTACATAGTCAGTTGATTTACAGGAGGAATATCATAAAGCCATGAGAAAGATTATGCCTTTTGATATATACCTTCAGTGCAATTGCATATGGAATATACTCATACATTTCTAATTGTTCTTTATTAAGTAAGATACCACAAGATTTTATTTACTTATTTATTTATCACATAGCATCTACAGAGATCATGCAATCATTGACATACAGGTAGTCTTCGACTTACAGCAGTTCATTTAATGACCATTCAAAGTTACAACGGCACTGAAAAAAGTGTCATATAATCATTTTTCAGAGTCATGACCTTTGCAGCATCCCCATGGTCATGTGATCAAAATTCAGATCCTTGGCAACTGCTTCATACCTTTGCTGTGTCCTGGGGTCATGGGATCCCCTTTTGCAACCTTCTGACCAGCAAAATCAATGGGGAAGCCAGATTCATTTAACAACCATGTTCCTAATTTAACAACTGCAGTGATTTGCTTAACAACTGTGGCAAGAAAAGTCATAAAGTGGGGCAAAACACACTTAAATAATTTCTCACTTAGCAACATAAATTTTGGGCTCAGTTGTGGTCGTACATTGAGGACTACCTGAACTGCAAGATAAAAAAGGGGAGGGTTGTAAAAATGGTGGGGGGATGCATTCCCTCCGAGGAGAAGCTGAGGTGTTTGAGGTTCTTTGATTTAAGAAAAAAGATGACTAAAAGGGGTGGATTCTTGACACATTTTTATAAAATTAGTATGAAGGAAATGGACAAACTATTCCTGCCTCTCCATTTCTTGTAAGTATAGGACTCAGAATGACTCAATGAAGTGGATTCAGGACAAAAGGAAGCATTCATTTATTTATCAAATTTCTACTGTGCTGCAATCAAATGACTCCCACATCTTACATAGAAAATCAAACAAGTTAAAACATCTACAAGCTGATGAAAATCCCAAAGAGGGGCCATCAAAAACAACACAAACCAGAGATCACAAAAAAGGACAAAAAGTAGCAAAAATAATAAATGTACACGCTTAAGAGGAGGCCCTTCTTCAAAGTAGTTCTGTCTTTTAAAAATCTAGCAGGGAGAAGTAAATGTCCATTGGGAAACCATTCCAAAGAAAAATCAGACTATGGATCAGTGGTGGGATTCAAATTTTTTACTATTGATTCTGTGGGTGTGGCTTGGTGGGCATGGCAGGGGAAGGATACTGTAAGACCTCCATTCAGAGATGGGATTTGCTGGTTCTCCGAACTACTCAAAATTTCTGCTACCGGTTCTCCAGAACTGTTCAGAACCTGCTGAATACACCACCTCTGCCATGGATGTCCCAAAAGAGCTTTTTTCAAAAGGCAACTGACTTTCTTTGTTTTTCCTTGGAAACAAAGAAAGCCCGGTTGCCTTTTGAAAAAGCACTTTTGGGACAACCATGACATGGACGACTGAGAATCCCCATAGATCTCTAACTATGAATGATTAATTGAGTCCAAGGAGGGAGGAATGGCTTCATAAAGAAATGATTAGTTTACCAGACCAGAAATGATTAGTTTACCAGAACTGCTGGCCAAGGAACTCTACGCCAGAGGTCTGGCTTTGCCTCCTGAATTTTAATTTGCTTCATCAGAAGCAAAGGCAAGTCAGTATGACAAGCCCCTCATAGACTTCACTAACTTACCAAGTACACCCCAGAATAGGCTTAATGTGCTATCTGCTCGAGGGATACACTGTTGTTCTTGCCCTTTTGTTCCTCCACACTTTTGTCCCCTAACTATTTGTAAATAGCATGCTCTCATGACTTTCCTTTTTTTTCCTTCCTAGAGGCAGCTTTAAGTTGCATTTAACTATTCCAGTTTGTTTCACCAAGTCTCAGGGCAGTGATCAGGTACCCAGGCAGTTGGTTCTTTTGAATCCAGAGACAATGAACACTCCAGTAAATAAATGGATTTTAAAGGGACTTGAAAAGGGATAATACAGGGACCTTATTATTAGCTCAAGCAAATAGATTTAAAAGCATTACATAAAAAGCATACATACCAAAAAAGATAATACCCAAGATAATGCCCAAATACCCAAATCTTGAGATACCCCAAGGGTGGCCAATTCCCACAGGATATTGTGCTTTTGGTACAGGACAGTCCAATTCTTCCAAACTAGCTCTCTCCCCGTCCTTGCTAAGTCACCAGTACCAAAGATTATCTTCCAGGGTTCGGAGTCCTCTCAGCTGAACAGGTGACTCCTCACAACTGCTAATCCCCAATGCTGGTTGAAATAGCAAGAGAAAGGAAGGCTACTATTAAACACAAATCAGCCATTCTCAAGGGAGGGATTCAAATTTTTTAATAACCGGTTCTGTGGGCGTGGCCAGGTGACTTCCACCCATCTTATGGACCAGGTTTTAGGAGATGGTTTAATTCAAGAGTACTATTTGTCAAAACTCACCTCTTCCCCAAGTCATTTTCCTTAACCTGTCCCAATCTATAGGGACAATACCAGTCACTGGCCTTTTCACTGAAAAGTATCACTGACTAGGACTCGTCTATCAAGGCAGACCAATTTGTACTGACATACTTTTCTGCTGACTCAAGGACAAAAAGAATGTACAATAACACTGCTGTGAAGAGGAGTCCTTGTTGCACTGGAGACCAGAAAGTACTTCTGTATTATCCAGACACTCAAATGTACAAACAAACACAGGTTTACAAATGTTATTATTTACTTCCTGAGTTAAAAAGTTCCACTCATTTACATCTACGCAAATGCATACTTGTCCAATTCAGAATCTAACAGACCAGAATAGGTTTAAATTCCAAAGGAATTCAGGTGTTATGTTTCATTCTATATATGGTTTCAAAGGATTACAATTCCCATGTATTCATGTACCTTCCAGTAAAGTTGAACCAGTATATCAAAGTATCTGCCCAGTCAATTTGATCTGGTAGATTTCTTTAATTAAACAAAGTGTTTATCTGAACTCTCAAAACATGCCTTCTTTGTAATATGCCTTCTTTGTCCTCTGGAATGAGAGTTCCCCTGAAATTTGGATAGCCTACCCTTCTGGTGTTTCAAAGGAGCTTGAAGATCTGATTCTTCTCCCAGACCTTTAGATAAGGTGAGTGAAAACTCCTTGGATTGTGTGGGAAGTTTTTTGTTCCCCATTCCAGTTTGATTTTTGTCATCTTTGCCATCTTTTATTCTTTTTCTTTTTGTGTGTGTTTATTTGAGAACTGCCCAGTATCATTGAGAGTTGGGTGACATAAAATTTTAAATAATAAAGTTTGATCAATTCCACATAGCGCTATCCACATAATTTCTGGTATATTTCCACTCAAATACAATTGCCTGGCAAAAATCTGTTGTTTTGAAAACCATGATCTCTTGTGAGAATCATAACTTTTTGAATTTTTTTCTAGGTCTTCATTCTGGTACTTTTCCATATGCATCATAAATTGAAATATGTTGAGTAAGATTTTGCCTCCATGGCCTTTTAGTGGGACTAACATACTCTATCTTTCACATATGTTCCTTCACAGAAATCCAGGGCATAAACTTACACATTATTCCTACATCATGGAACTATAGAATAACTGGCATTACATGCTTGTGATAACATACTGTCATTAAAATACTAATACACAATTTATTGAAGCACAATGGCTCATGTGATTAGAACACATTTAAGACCCCAGTGCTGCTGTGTGATGGGGTGAGCTCCCATCATTTGCTTCAGCTCCTACTCACCTAGCAGTTCAAAAGTGCACAAATGCAAGTAGATAAATAGGTACAACTTCGATGGGCACATTAATGGGGACATGAAAGGAGCCTCCAACCCGATGTCCCCCCAAACAATGGGAATGCCACTTGCTAATCCTTTCCACCAGGAAGCACCTTGGAGCTTCTGACAGGAATGAGACATGACACAATTTATTAATTATTATGATTATACATAATTAATAAACCATGTATTGTATGGTCACCACCACCATCATACTGCAATGCACTGAGATGAAGGGAGTGCTGTTAGAGGAAAAGATAAGCGAAGATGGACAAAAATACATACTCCCAATAGGGAGTACACCCAAGGCATGATGGTCAACCCAACTGCTCAGCTAAAGTAGGCAGGCCCTTAGTTCAAGCTCCAGCAATCGAGGAAAATGCTGGAGGCAGATGAACTCTTAAGTGTCAACAGTAAAGGTATCCTTCTTGCTATAGGGGAAGCAACAATGGTAAGCCACTCCGGCATTATAGTAAACAGTCACATGAATCAATAATACAAAATGGTTGATTATAAAATGCCATGTGATGTGTCCCTCAGGTCACAAAACACTCAATCTGCTTCTGAGAAATAGCCAAGGTTCTTTTGTCGTATTTATGGCATATTCATGTTGATGTGACAGCATGATGTTCACAATTCCAAGGCTTGATGGTCAATTCTTGCCATCAAGTCACTGCCAGGAAAGAAAATACAAAGTTGCAAAGACAGAACTACAGTGGCAATGTGGAGCATAAGAAATATGGAGACAGAAAAATTCAACATGATGAAATATCAATGGTGAAATATCAATGTGACTACATATTGACATTTTGGGCAACGGAATATCAGAATGGATTAAAATTAGACACCCAGACAGAAAAAATGTAATATTTTTCTATTCAAAACATGAAGAAAGAGAAGGGATAGCATTCTTTCATAGATATGAAGGATGTAAGAATTCAACGCAGTCAGTGACTGAACAATATTAATTAAACTTAATGGACACTCTTTAACATAACAGTTATCCATATTTATACTCCAATCACTGGTGCAGAAATAAGGAGGTTAATGAGTTTTATGGTCAAGTTCAATCTGAATCAATTAACAAGAAAACAAAATGTAATACTTGCAGTTGAAAATTAGAATGCCAAGGTTAGATATAGTAAAAAGGAAAATATAGTTGGACTGCATGTCCTAGGAAAGAGACATGAAGCAAGTAAAATTACCAATTTCTGCCAATTCAATAATTTCTTCTTTGCCAACACATTCTTAAGATAGCAAAAAAAAAAAATCTATAAACATGGACATCAGCAGGCAGACCACACAGAAATCAAATTGGATATGTTATTGGCCAAAGGAAGTAGATAATGATATAACCTTAAAAAAAATATGACCAGGGCTGGCTGTGGAACAGATTATAAATTGTTTACATACAAGTCCCAAGTCAAATTAGACAAGCTAGTCAAACTAAAGTGCAAATATGATTTTGAGCACATACCCACCATTTTCAAGAAGAACATTAATTATGATAGCGAGCCAAGAGCTATGGAAAGAAATCAAAGAAATTGTTCAGAATAAATGTGGAAAATAAATTGCTAAAGATGAAGAAATAGAAAAACTCAAACTACATGTCTGAGGAGGAAAGCCAAGAAAAAATATATCAGAAAGGAGCTTATAGAATTTCAGAGAGCTGGTAGAAGAGATAAGAAGCAGCATTACAGTGACACCTGTAAAGACATTGAGAATGGAAACAGACAAGGAAAAACTAAACTTCCAAAACTCAGAAGAAAGATCCAGCCTCACATTAGTATGCTAGAGGATGCCAATGAACAGATAATGACTGATTCAAAGAAAATAAAACTAATATGGAAGGAATATATTGAAATTCCATACAACAGAAATGACACACATCCAAAATATTTTGGAATATATTCCTTAAGTACGATAAACTCTAATACTAGAAGATGAACTTAGAACAGTGCTCTGGTCATTACCAGGTCAGAAAGATACAAGAATTGATGGAATATCTACAGCTCACATGTCAATACCAAAGAATAAAAATTTAACAGAATGGGCAGATTATCATTTATTATCCTTAATTTCACATGATGATAAAATGATGTTTAGGATTATCCATGCAGATTAGAGCCCTACATACCAAAAGTTCAAAATCATTTTAGAAAAAGATTGAGAGACATCATCAGAGACACATGCTACCATAGAAAATAGGAAAAAATATTTTAAAAATTCAGTATGGGTTTTACTATTTATAAAAGGGGCTTTGACTTATTGCAAACCATGGAATGTCCTTAGGAAAAAGGGAACCCAGGACATTTCATTGTTCCCGTGTGAAACCTAAAGATATGCCAGATATCTCTGGATAGAACATGATAAGGCCAATAGCTCTAGGCTGGCAAAGGAATGAAAACAGCTGTATATTCCATTCTTTATTCAATTTACATACCAAATGTAAATGAAAAGAGGCTGGATTGTTGGAATTTTAAAGTTGGAGGAAGAAACATCAATAATCAGTGCTATGCTGATGGTACTACTCTAATAGCTGAAAATGCAAATGATCTGCAAGATGTAGTTATGAAAGTCAGGGAACACAGTGAAAAAATGGGATTAAGTTGAAAAATACAGAAGACCAAACTACTGCTAGCATGTAACCAGATTCAGAAGTGATAACGAGTATATCAGTTGAAGTGGTGGATAGTTTCTCCTTTTTAGGATTGTCTTTCAACAGCAAAGGAATCAGTAACCCAGAAATGCATCATAGGCAGGCCAGGAATGAAGGCCTTGGAAAAAATATCTAGATGCTATGATGTCTATTCTTGCAAAGATCAGAGATGCACGTTGTTTTCCTGTTATACTGTCAGGAAGCAAAAACTGGACTCTCTCAAGAAACATGACAGAAAATCTATTGACTTCTAGTGTAGTAGTACTGAGAATATTATGGATAAGTATGAAAATAAACAAACTGATCATAGAACAAACAATTTCATAATTTATGCTTGAGGCAGATACAAAATATATTTTGGAGACATTATGTAACAACCTTTCTCCTTTTAAAAATCCATAATCCCAAAAAAGAAAGAAAAAAGAGAGATAGAGAACAATATATTGGATTCAATTGCAACAGCAATGGATCTAGTACATCACTGGAAGACTGAAAGGCCAGGTTGAAGATGGATCATTCTGAAGAGGTTTTATCTGTATGGTCACTAAGAATTGAAACTGACTTGATGGCACATAATCAGTCAATTAATCAATAAATGCACACTAACAACCTGCATGCAGGGTCTAAGAAATATAGTTGCAAAGAAAAGAGCACCTTGGCAAAAATGTACTTACACAGAAGGGGTGTAGAGAGTAAGGAAGATGAATTATGCAACAAATGTGACAGAGACAAAGAGGGATGAAACAGCCTTTAAATCCTAGGAAGCAAGAGAAGTAGCTCAGAGGGAAATGGCACAACTCACTATAGCCAACTTGCTGCAGCCAAGTCATCATGGCCAACACACCACAGGACAACTAGCTATGGGACAATTTAACAGTTCTATTTAATTATTTAAAATAAATAAAAATTATTTTAATTTTTGCCATTCACATTTCATTCTGTCCCTCTTTTTGCACACTTTCTTAAATGATTCTATTCTACTATTTCTTTGATATTAGTGTAACTCTTGTCCTGCAGTGAGTTGTCCTGCAGTGAGTTGGCCGTGGCAAGTTGGCAGTGGGGAGTTGGCCATGGGGAGTTGGCTGTGGGGAGTTGGCCATGGGGAGTTGGCTGTGGCATGTTGGCCATGGCAAATTGTCATAGACCTGCTCAGAGTACCTGATTCACTGTAATATAAAAAGAGAGGTTGTAAAACAGAATCAGACTTGCATTATTCTGTTATTATAGTCTTTCTCAATAAAGTATGGTTCTAGTCTTTGCCGATTTGACAAAATGTGCATTGTGATGTCACAATGCAACATATGTGATTCATATTCTTGGGTTGCAAGGACAAAGGTGAGAGTTTCTGTTGTGATGTTGTGATATGTGCTTCATATGTGAAGAATGCTTATGATTGGTTGATCCAGATCTGTAATCTTGAGATCCGTGGAGGTCTATACAAAATTATTCAGATACAAAACTTTCAGATTTGGTCACCTTGATGGTTGGTTTGTGTGAACATACAGGCTCCAGTGTGACCCTAATAATTTTCCTGGGCTTCATAGTGGACTTTGATAGATGATGATGATGATGATGATGATGATGATGATGATGATGATGACATCCCACCTTTGTTTATGCTATAGTGGTGGAATGTTTATCACTGAATAGACTCTCTGCTCAGTAATTGTTTACTGCATCTCAGATGGAGAAGACTTCACAGAAATATATCTAATGGAGACACTAATAGTAGGCAGAACCAAGAACACCATTACATTTTATTTAATGGAACTTAGGACAACTATTATGTTTTATTTAATAGAACTTAGATTTACTAAGAAAGCCAGTTTGATACTGTAGTTAAGGCATTGGGTTAGAAACTGAGATACCATGAGTTTGAGTCCCACCTCACCACACTTGAAGCCAGCTTGAGCCAGTCTCTCTTTTTCAGCCTTTGATAACAGTAAACCAGTTTTGAAAATCTTGCCAAGGAAGCTATAAGGACCCGTTAAGGTATCAACAGAATTCAAAATTAATTCAAAAACTTCATAAAAATGTGTGGATAGAGTAAATAGGATTACTCAATATAGATTTCACAGTACACAAACCTGGAAGTTTTTTTCAACTTTTAATGAAGACTTTGTAGTAATTCATTTGAAAAATTGAACTGAAATATTTGCCAGCAACACTGAGCTCTATTCCTCTTTTTCAGCAGAACTGTAAATAAAATACTGGAATCTATTTGGAATCAATAATGCTATAGAGGAGTGCTGGTTAATAATGATCCCCTATTTATTATAACAGTTAAGAGTGATCCCCTAAAGCAGGGGTCCCCAACCACCGGTCCCCGGACCGGTACCGGTCCGTGGATCATTTTGTACCGAGCCGCAAAGCTTGGGCACCGCCATCTTGTTTCAACGGCGCTTCCAGGTTTTTGGTTGCTTCCGGGTTTTCGGTTGGAAAGTGCTTCTGGGTTTTCAGTTGGAAAGCGGCATTTAGGTGCTGAAGGAATCCTCGCGCCTTAGTTTAGTTGAAGGGGGGGCGGCTTTGAACGAAGAGCCGTCCCGATGGCAGTAGAGTCTCGCGTTACTCAGGTACCGGTCCGTGGAAGAATGAATAATCGTGAAACTGGTCCCTGGTACAAAAAAGGTTGGGGACCATTGCCCTAAAGTACTCTGATGCAGTTTATTTTGATAGTTACTTCAGATTGCAGTCATCTTCCATCTGATTTAGATGAATTAGGTTTGCCCTGTTCTAGATGGATATATATATTCAATCTTTTGAGGATCCAGTTCAGATCTGATCTTTGAATCCTTGCAGAATATAATTTAAGTTATATTCTGATCATGTCTAAGCTTCATTAGTTTGGCATGTTGGGTTTTTTCTGTTTGTTTTAAGACTTTCAAAAATTCTATTAGCTTAAAATGGCACAGTTATACTTTTGACTGAAAAGGACAATATAAGTCATAGCCCATCAATTTTGAAATACAATTATGGCCTTCCCATACATTTCTAAGTGTTGTGCAAGGCACTTAATTTCCAAGTGTCACTTAAGGGTTAGACCTAAGGACCATATGAATTTCACTATATGTCAGTTTATGAAAAAATACTTCTGGGTTCTTTCATCTAACAAGGTCAGCCAGTAACTTTCAGGACACTTCACTGTGGCTCTGTCTGTGACTTTTGGCACGAGGGAAAAACATATGTTTTAATAGTTGCTTTTTAAAAATATTCTCCACTATTTTGTGCCTGGTTTTAAATTATCACTTATTGTTACACTTATTTTCTATTAATCCTGTAAAAAAAATCAAATAATTTAGAACAACTGATACACCACATAAATAAATTGGAATTCACAGACACACAAAATCTTCAAGACTACAAAAGTTTATTTTCGAGAAGAATTAAATATATTCCCAGAGAAACCATCTGCCATTAGCCATAATTATTAAATCACAATGTTTAGAGACAGTGTATCTCTGATGCCTGTGGCTATATGACAATCAGCAGAAAAAGAAAAATGTCATATTTTCTGGTTGCCATATGAAACAGGGGAAAACATCCCTTAAATATACACAACACAGCTGTAACCACCAAATCTATCTATCTATCTATCTATCTATCTATCTATCTATCTATCTATC
>BLBF01000032.1:32087093-32137620 GCA_015471245.1 Laticauda colubrina
ATCTATCTATCTATCTATCTATCTATCTATCTATCTATCTATCTATCTATCTATCTATCATCTAGTCTGTTCTTTTCAAGAATGCAGAGGCTCTTTTGACCACCTTGAAAATTTTCAAAATAATGATCCTATCCAATTTTCTATAGATTTTGAAGTTTAAAAATCAGCATGAAAATTACCACAAAGGTGAACAAATTAAGCAGAACCTACCTCCACTACATTATATACCTCCCCCAGTCCTAGATATTTCTCAATTAATTTTAATGCAATATTGTTTTAAATTTCATTATATTGTTTTATCAGATTGTAAGCCACCCAGGGTCATGTGACAGGAAGATGGGTAGCAAATTAATTAATTAATTAAATCAATAAATATTTTTAAAAATGAAGCACACAAGCAATTGTCACCATGTCCTATTCTTATAAATGTGATAAATTAATCAATTTGTTGAATTCATTATGAAGATTTGAATCAATGCCATCATGTATGCAAATCCTTCCAAGGAAAAGAAGAAAAGTAGCAGCAATAACTGATGTGTGAGACCATGGCCATTGCTACAGAGATCGCCCATGCAAGGGAGGGGGCTCTAAGCGGAAAGGATTCCTTAGCATTTCAAAATGCAAATAAGAGAACCTTCCAAAGTATGCAATAACTATGGGCATGAGCTCATGTTGCTTAGAAACATGTGGGGCTGTTGCACAAGATATTATGGACAACATGAACACACGATGAAATTTGAGAGCTGCCCAGAGGCAAAGGAAATGATAGATGAATGAATTAAAGAATTTTTAGATTGAGAAAGATTATGTAATGGATCTTTTATTGAGTGAGCTAATGGAGGAAAGCTTAAGAGTTCTAGGAAGGTACTGAGGTCAGGGGGAAAACATATAGAAAAGGTGTGGCTGATTAGCTGCCCCTGCTCCCCATTTACTGAAAGCAACTTTTGGGGAGAAAGGAAAATGAAAATTTCCAGGCAGAATAATTTGCCATAGAATAAATTATGAGCTCATTGTTGGCAACAGTGGCTTCTGTGATAACATCTTGTGGTTACTGGTGAATTCTTCCAAAGCTTTCCCAAGTTGTTCCCAAATAACCCATTTGCATGTACAGCTAAAGCTTAGCCTCCAGAGCTGCAACCTGTCAAATTGTTTTTCAGTCATGTTTGAAGAAAACTAGGTTGCAGCAATCTACATCCCCTATCAAATCCATAGTATTGTACACACTTCCCTAAGATTTTATTTTATTTTTTATTTGGTTTGTGAATTGCTTACAAGATAATAGGTATAAGTAAAAACATAGTCATGAGTACATGTATACATGTAAGAAAAATAAAAGAAACAATAGGGCAGGGACGGTAGGCACATTGGTGTGCATATGCACGCCCCCTATAGACTTCTTAAGAAAGGAGTGAGGTCAATAGTAGAATAGAATAGAATAGTAGAAAGTCTAAGGTTAAAGTTTTTGGTGTTTGGGGAAGAAACCACAGAGTCAGGTAGAGTATTCCAGACACTGACCACTCTGTTGCTGAAGTCGTATTTCCTGCAGTCAAGTTTGGTGCAATCAACCTTGAGTTTGTATCTATAGTGTGCTCTTGTGTTGTTATGGTTGAAGCTGAAGTATTCATTGACAAGTAGGATATTGCAATATATGATTTTATATACTATACTTAGATCGGATCGAAGGCGGCATAGTTCTAGGTTTTCTAGGTCTAGAATTTCAAGTATGGTAGCATAAGGTATTCTTCCATCTGATTGAGATGATTAAGTTTGCCCTGTTCCAGATGGATGTATATATTTAGATTGTTTTATATTGCTGTATTACATGTTAAAGTGTGAATGCACATACAATGTATTCAGCAAGTCAAGGAGATTGAATTTTTGTAAAGGTTATACACAAAGAATATCTATTATAACATGTACAGTCGGGCAGTCCTTTTTCCAGAAATCAGACACTCATCCACCCGCTTCCTTGCAGAGTAGAATTTACTCCCAGATTACATGCCTAGGAGGTTACATGCTTAGGACTGCAGCCACAGAAGCCAAGTTCTAAACAGTCAAATTGCCAAGAAAGAGAAATGCTTGTTTTTAGACCTCCTACAGGTCTAAATTCTAAATATTTCAAAATAAGAAACTGTGACTCCCAGGGACTCCTTTTTAAGATGTATAGAAAAGAAGGCAGTAAAAAACAAGTATAATCAAAGTTAAGCGTTTATATGAAGAAAAAATACTGTTGTGTTAAAACCTGTTAAAAGATACATCAATCTCCCAACAAAAGAAACCTCAGTGGATGTAAGGAAAGAGAAAGCGAAAATTGCTTGGAATGGAAAAGAATTACATTACAGAAGTGTATTAAATTATGCTAGTAGGATATATAAAAAGGAGAGATTGATAGAATATATAAAGTAGTTGGGGTTGACTTGAGAAAGAAGTGCAAGAGAAGGGTTTGTGCAAAATGAAGGTAAGACAAATATATAAGGTGAATTGAGATAAAAAAGGAAAAGAGCAGAATGAAAACAAAGAGTCTGTGAGAATAATAGTTAACATTAAAAAACTAAGAAAGTGCAAAACAACTTTTAGGAAAATAAATAATTGTTGTTAAACTAGGAAAAGTAAAGAAGTATAACTCAGGAACCTCCACAACAGGAGCTGTAAGGAAAAATAGAAGTGATAAAATGATTTGGGATGACACTAAAGTGCACGATTGCTGGAACAAGCATTACAGAGATGTGGAAATAACAGCAAACTGTGTAGAATTGAAATGTTAACATCAAAAATGCATTGATGAAAATAAATGCTAAAAGAATGTTGAAGAATAGTAATGCTGCAGCTGTAGATGATGGGACAGGCAAAAGGTTAAATTATGGATGTAATTTGATGATGGAGTGGCTCTGCAATTTGTTGAATGTATATGTGAAGAGGGCATCTGTGCCTGACCATTGGAAGAATGGCTTCGCTGTTCCCCTAGGTAAGGGAAAAGATGGAACCATGGTTGCAAAGATTAATATCTTATATACACCTAGGAAATTATTTATTATAATTCAGATTGAAACAATATAGGAGGAAGGAAATGGATGTAAGGAAAGAGAAAGTGAAAATTGCTTGGAATGGAAAAGAATTACATTCCAGAAGTGTGTTAAATTATGCTAGTAGGATGTATAAAAAGGAGAGATTGATAGAATATACAAGTGAAAGTAGCTGGGGTTGACCTGAGACTGTGTTCAGAATTTGGCAAATAAAATGCATCGTTATGCCAGGAAGAGTGTGCAAAAAAAGAGCAGATTTTTGCTATTCAGGATGTCACTGAAAAATACATTATGATGGAAGTAAAGTATGTGTGAGAATAAAGTGAATACTTGGTGTATGATTCAATACTGAATATAGGATAAGAAAAAGAATGTGTCATGTCCCTTTGATTAATATGTGTATGGATAGATGAATAGGCAATGCTGTGGTAATGTTAGAGACATTTTGATTAAGATATAGATGTTTACTTTTGTATGCCAATTATGCCATGGTTTGGCTGAGAACCCAAAATATTTATAGTGAATGTTAGGTAGTTGAATGATGCAATGACAAGGAGGAAGGTGAAAATTTACACACACACACACACATACACACACACACACACAAAAAAAAAAACACAAAACAAGATAGTTGCATTTGACAAGAAAAATCAAGTGAGCAATTAAACATCAAGGGCAAAAAATCTTAATAAATGTGTGGTAAAACAAGAAATAGGGCAAAGAATGAATTGATGGTAAATGCATGCATGCATGTATGCATGCATGAATGAATATGGATTAAATACATAAGTGAGCAAGCATTATAAAACAGTTCATTGTGATAGAGAATAAATAAAGGGGGGGAATGTAGGAAAAAAATTAAATGTCAAGTGAATAAGGGACAGAAAGTCCAAAAAGTTGGAATTGGCAAGGAATTTAAAGAACAAAAGGCAATATATAAACTGATATATGATAGAATGATTTGCAAGAATGTATTGCATGGTATTGGTATAAAGTACCTTTATTTATTTTTTTATTCTCTGGTTTTCATGCCCTAATTTCTTTGGTTTACAATTTTTAGCCCTTTTCTATGCTTTCTATAACATTGCTTAACCTGAAAGGAATACTGTGATATATTTTGAAGTATATACATATGACAAATATACGATTTCATTCACTGCCCAAGCACTTAATTCCACATCAGGTTTACTAACATTTAGAGGAAAATTAAATTCATGAAATGAAAATCATCCATTGCTGGATGAGAGGCAAGGGCAGGGCATGGTCTTTAAACTCATCTTGGAATCAAAAGAGTAATCTGGGCATGTTATAGATTCTGTCATCTACACAGCTACATTTGGCAGGCCCTCATCAGTGGACCATTTCTGCTGTGGCCCCTGCACTGTGGAATGTCCTCTCTCCCCCATCCCCTGAGTTGAGCATGGCCTCAGTGCTTCTAAGCTTCTGAAGGTTCTTCAAAACCTGGTTATGCCAGCAGGTCTGAGTGGATGGATGAACTAGTAAGGGGGCTCCTTTACGTTAACATGGCTTCCTCTTGTCCTTGCTTTAGCTTTTAAATATTTCTAATATCTGCCAATGATAATGATTTTAGATATTCATTGTTTTCGTTTTGCTGTTTGCTATTGAGAGTTACCCGCTGTGAGATGGGTAGTTATATAAATTAGAACGGTAAATAAATAAATAAATAACTTTGAGGTCAATTCCGGGCATCTAAAAACGTTCCAAAACATGTTCATTATTCTTTTTGATTGATGCTTTCATGATCATTGTTAATGTCATGAGCTCTGTGTGCCCACATTTCTTAAGTTTTACCTGTAGGTCTTTTCCCAGACTAATTTCTCCTTCAAAGTATGTTGCTGCAGATCTCACCCTTTTCTGCTATTTCCCATGCTTTCTTCCTATTA
Organism: Laticauda colubrina; assembly: GCA_015471245.1. NCBI lineage: Eukaryota > Metazoa > Chordata > Lepidosauria > Squamata > Elapidae > Laticauda > Laticauda colubrina. Next base: position 32,092,021 of record BLBF01000032.1, read on the forward strand.
GGAAAGGCAGCAGGAGCAGTGCTTGAGGCGCCTTCTTACTGTAAACTATCAGAATGGTACGTGGGAAATTGTTTTTCTTATGTAGGCAAATGCCTGTGGGAGGTATTTCCAGGGAAATAATGGAAGCTAGTGTTTTGTTTTCCCAGCATATGTAACAGGGAAATCATTTCCCCCAAAATATATTTCTTGTATTGCTAAGTTGTACTGAATATAGTTTAGACCCCATTTGTTTGTGGTCCATTTGTACAATCATAATCTTACTTCTTCCAATAAAACAAAAATAATAATCTAGATGCAACATTCTTTATTGCTTTCTTAAAGTATTCTTCAAATGTTTATATCACAGAGGAGCAAAATATGAACCATTAGCAATGAGGTCAAGAGATGCATTCAGAATGTGATGATAACATGAAGTAGTTAAGCTACACTGTTTCTGAGAACATGGAGACTGTTGGCTGACTCTCTGGAAGGAATAATAATCTTTTGAAGGTATAGCCACATTTGTCAATTCAAAAATAATCACAGCCTAAAGGATTTTTCTGTATATGGAGCTTTGCCAGATGATCAAAGTAAGCCTCACCTATATTGGAAAAAAAAATAAAGTGTTGATCCCTGAGGAAAGAAAAGATTAAAATCCATGTTTGGAAAATATTTTTATTAGGTCCAAACATATTAACACAGAAGAGTGTGCAAGATTTGAAATTTCTGGAATCATTGTTAGGCAAAGAAACATGCTTCCTTTCTTGCACTCAGTACATGCAGGAGCAAATTGGTTGCATCTGTTTATTTAACAACCTCCCTGCTTCATACTTGCTTTATTTTATATGGGTTAGCTTTAGATCCTATTTTTTCTGCAGGAGCTCAAGACAGCATACACACTTCCCCCTACTATTCTTCCTTACAACACAAGAGAGAAGTAGTGTGGGCGTGTCAGGAACAAAAAATCAGGAACGTTTGTAAAGTTACAGCATAGAAGTTTTATTCAAACCAACACAAAAGAATCTGGTCAACTAACAGGCAGCACTAAATTGGCACTCAATAGGAGTCAATGAAATTCAAGAAGGGCTTGATTTAAATCTCTTGTGGCAGCACAAAGATTCCAAACTGATGATGTGTTTAACTTCGCCTCCCAACTCTGCCTGCTCTTTTCTTGCAAGTTGATAGAGTGACTGGTCCCAAATCCTCCAATGAGATTCTTTGCTGAGAATAAACATGAACCTTGGTCTCCCTGGGTCATCTATTATGACCCTGAGGTGTGGGAGAACAATATGAACATTAAAAGGATAGCAAGGGATCAGAATTCTCCTCTTCCTGTCTCATTATTACTCACTCTAGTTGTTTTTCTGCAAGTCTGCTTTAATTTCTGATTAAAACTAAAATTAAAATATTTTATAAATATGAATATTTTCAAGAGTTGATTATTATTATTTTAAGATACCGGAATTATATGCCTCAATTTAGAAAGAGCTTGTTGAATTGTTATTATCTCTGGATTTTTATTTGTGTGTGTGTGTGTTTGTGAGTGTGTGGTATATATATATGTATGTATGCACGTATGTATGTATGTATGTATGTATGTATGTATGTATGTATGGTATTCAGCTTTGTTCAGGTATTTTCCCACATCGTTATAGTTGTCCTTTTAAAGTTGTAGCAATGTTTCGGGAGAATTTCATCTGCCATCATCAAGCTTCTGTATTGTGTTCGGCTATGACTCAGACTTTCATAGTCATTTCAGTTTTAAATTTGGGGCTAGCCTATGCTGTGCCAGAATTGTTTTTTCTTCATCCTGTTTGGTTGGGAGTCTTGGTCTGTATCTTGGAACTTGCTGTGTTCTCCTTGATTGGTTTTTCTAATATCTTCTGTCTGTTTTGTGGCTTTTTTTGTCTTGATTGGCTGGCCACATTGTGTTCCTGTATTGGAGGCTTTTAGTGCAGCTTGGCTCTGAGTAAATGGACAGCTATCATTTATTAGGAAGCTAGGTTTCATCTGGGTGCCTGGTTGGGGTGTGTTTGAACTGGAGGTATCAGAGGGGATCTGTTTGTGCCCAGGTGTTTGCCTGGCTTGTGGTGTGGAGATTTTTTTTTATTTGTTTGTGAGTGCGGGCTTCCAAATAATTGACAGTGGTGGAAACATCTCTTCTATTCATGCTTTCAGGTCTTTTTTCAATCTCCATGGCTTCTGTGATAATTCTGTGGCTGGGGTTTTCTATAGTGGCTAGGGTTTTGGTGCCATTGAAGTCGATGCTATGACCTGTTGCTTTCATGTGTTGGACTAGTGAGGACGTGTGTTCCAGCTTTTTTTACTGCATTTTTGTGTTCATCCAGGCGGGTACTTATTCTTCTATTGGTCTGTCCAATGTATGTGGCAGGCCATGATTCACAGGTGACTTCATATATGCCTTGGTTTTCCAGGTCAATTTTATCTTTGGGGTCTCTTAGGATGGCTGCTATTTTTCTGTCTGTTTTGAAAGCAGCCTTGATGTGATGCCTGTGTAGTATCTTATTGATTTTGTCTGTAGTACTTCTTATGTAGGGCAGGACAGCTGTTCCATAGGCCTTTTCATTTTCTAGGTCTCCATTACATCTCAGTGTGTTTTTGTGGATCAAGCCGGTGATTTTGCTTTTGTGGAAGCCGTTGGCTGTCAGTACTTTAGTCAGGGTGCATAGTTCAGTCTTTATGTGTGTCTTGTCTGCCAGGCATTTGGTTCTGGTGATTAGTGTTTTAGCCACGGAGTTTATCTGTGCTAGGTGGTGGTGGGATTGGGCATTGAGGTAGCGGTTGATATGTGTTTTCTTCTGGTATATGGTGTGTCTTAGTGTGCCATCTGTTTTTTTTTAGATTAGTACATCTAGGAATGGTAGTTGTTTGTTTGTTTCCATTTCCATGGTGAACTTGATTTTGGGGTGTGTGCTGTTTAGGTGTGTTAGGAAATTGTTTAGGTTTTCTTTTCCATGTGGCCAAATCACAAATGTGTCATCGATGTATCTTAACCATAGTTTGGGTTTCTGGGTGACATTAGCTAGGGCTCTGGATTCAACTTCTTCCATGAACAGGTTTGCAATGTCGGGTGACAGTGGTGATCCCATAGGGGCTCCTTCAATTTGCTTCTATCTTTGACATTTGTATATGAAATATGTGTGGGTTAAGCAGTGTTCTGCTAGTTCCATGAGGTGTTTAGCTGGTTGGTATTTATTTTTGATGATCTCAAGAGTTTCTTTTATCGGGACTTGAGTGAATAGTGAAACCACGTCAAAACTTACAAGCAGATCTTCTTATTCCATGTGTAGATCTTTTGATCATTTCCAAGAAGTGGTATGAGTTTTGTACATGTGAAACTGCTGCTTCAGCATGGGGCTCTAGCTGCTTTGCTAAGTGTTTAGCTAGGTTTTGTTGTGGTGCTCCTCTGGAGATGACTATGGGTCTGAGAGGTATGCCTTCTTTGTGTATTTTTGGGAGGCCATATAGTTTGGGGCATCTGGAAGATTTTTCTCTTGGGATGATTGTCAGTTGGATCTTTTTGCTCATGTGGCTGGTTATAATTTTCTTCTTGGTTAATTTTTCCAGATATGTGGTTGGATCCGTGTTTATGGATTTGTATGTGGAGTCTTGGAGTAGGTCTGTCAATTTTGTTTCATACTCTTTTCTTTCCATTACTACTGTGACATTCCCTTTATCTGCTGGAAGTATGATTATGCTGCTGTCGTTTTTTAGGGCTTGCAGGGCTTTTAGTTCCTCTTTGTGCAAGTTGCTTTTGGGTGGTTTGCTTGTGCATAGGATGTTAGTGTCATCCTTCAGGATTTTCTCCCTTTGCTTTGCATCTTTCGGATGTCATAAGTTATGGGGGGAGGAGGGGGAAATGGTTATGGGAAGTGAGCTGGAGATGTTACAAACCAGAACTGTATAAACTGGGGGGGGGAGTACATTCTTGCTTAGGTTTCTATCCTATGCTATTCTCAGCTGCAATCCTTTATCAAACTATGTCAAGGTCAACGGACAGAAGCCTTATCACCACCTGGAGATGCCCACATGATGATCTACACAACTTTTAATTGGATGAGCCAATTGAGCTATTGGGGGTGGGAACCTTGCCATTACTTTGTGTATGTGATTTACGCACCCATTTTCTCAGATTCAGAATTCTTTTGTTGCTACCACTTGATTTCCACTAAAAGATATCTTTTATCTGATTAAAGGAGTCTAAATATTTCTTTCTTGGATTTTGAATGGAGCACTGGCTGACATTATTCTGAATCTCCACCTTACCAGCCCACCTGGAGAATTAATAAATTTTCTTCCGAGGGGGTCTGAACACAGTGTCAAATCCAGCCAGTGACCAAGAAGACCTGGGAGGACAAGATTCTCTGCTGCTAGAGGAAGCATCGGAAGCTGACTTGTTAGTAGAACTAAATCTATGGGGAAAACCAGCTGTAAAACCAAAATGGTCCCTGTGAGTTGGTTTGAAGGATCCTGAGGAAAAGCCTCCTCCAAGAGTGACCACTGCCCATCGGCGTGGAAGAGAGGAGCCATGGCAGGAGAAGGAAAGAAAGAATTTTTTTACTAATTCAAGCCATGCATCTTCTAAATGAAGTTATCGGAGAACCTCAAACTGATCAAAGGTATGAGGGAGAGGAGGGGGAGGCAGCCCCAGCCAGAAAAATATGAGCAGCCACCCCTATAAATCAACATGGGCTACCGCAACAGGCAGCAGCAGCCCAGGGGGCCCCAGTGGGGGGAGTAATTGCCAGAAGACGTAGAACACCAAAGGTGCCTCTGTTGGAAGTAAAATATGGGGGAAATCCCAAGGAATTAGGATTCTTCCTGGCACAAGTCTGGAGCCATATGGAGGAATATGTAGGGGATTTTTCCTCAGAAGCAGCCAAAGTTAGATGTGTTACCAAGGCTCTGGAGGGAACAGCTGCAAAGTGGATAGTGACTTTGCATAATGATAATGCCCCTCAGCTGATGAATTATGACCTGTTCATGAATGCACTGTGGGCCAGGTTTGAAGACCCACTTGCTGAATGTAAGGCCAGAATTAGGATGAAGACCATAAATCAGGAGCGGAGACCAGTGGCCGGCTACACCCAGGAATTTAGAGAGCTGGTGTGTCATATTTGAGGCTGGTCCCAGGGAGCCCTGATAGAAGCTTTTAAAGATGGGTTGAATGAAGATGTATATCAAAGCTGTATTGCCAGAAGAGACCCCAGTGATCTGTAGCTGTGGTACGTGCTGGCAGCAAGTGGAAATTGATCTGACCCAAAACAGATGCCAGGGGGGGTGTTGGTTGGAGCAAGTTCTCCCCCACCAGCCCTTGAGAAGCCTTAAAACCTCAAAAGGGAGGAATGGTGGCAAAACCCAAGACCACTGCTTGCTTCTGATGTGGGAAGGAAGGTCACCGGGCTGCAGATTGCCGTGCCAAGCTAGAACCAAAGGGGGCGCCAGGACGGGGAAGAAAACTGAAATAAAACCAGCAAAGCCTCACGAAACAGTGCTTAAAACAGAGGAGGTTGTAGAGATCACCCCTCCGAAAGGAGAGGAACTGGGAACTCCAATGTCTTCTGAAGAGAGTGAATCTGAATTGGAAGACAACTCACTGGTAAGTCCAAACAAGGGCCCTACGACCATTCCAGTGAGATTAAGGATACCCATGTCAGGAGCCAAAGGGGAAATGCTGGCCTTGTTAGACTCTGGGTGCACAAGGTGCGTAATCAGTTCGGAGGTAGTGGAGCAAATGGGCTTAAGGCTAAAGACTTTAAAAATGCCCATAGCCTTTTGCCAATTGGATGGATCGGTAGCTGGGGATGGCCCTGCACATTTCATAACGGAACCAATAGAAATGACAATGGGAAAGCATCAAGAGACTTTGTGTTTTATTGTGGCTCCTGGGATGGAGCGGCCCCTAATACTGGGGTTGCCCTGGCTCCGGAAATGGAACCCCCACGTTGATTGGAGGAGAGGGTCATTGTGCATATGTACTGACCAGCGCCCAGAAGGGGAGGGGGAATCTCAAGCGAAACTCAAGAATTCCACTGAACTGGCCTCTACTGGCACCAAGAGCCTGAAGGGGGAGGAGAAAATTCCGGAGGAATATTGGGACTTAAAGGATGTATTCAGTGAAAAGTCCTCGGATGAGCTTCCCCCTTATTGTTCAACAGATTGTAGTATTGAAATTTTACCCAGGGTGAAACTTCCAAAACTGAAACTGTACTCAATGACACCGCAGGAGCTAGAAGAGCTGCGGTCATTTATCGATAAGAATTTGGAATGTAGTTTCATCCAATCCGCTAGACCCCAGGTAGCAGCCCCAGTATTGTTCCATGAAAAGAAAGATGGCGTCCTTCGTTTATGTGTTGACTACAGAAACCTGAATGCTATTTCAGTGGAGAACGTGTACCCCCTCCCCTTGATGAAGGATATGTTGGCCCACTTGGCCAAAGGGAATTTTTTAAAAAAACTTGACTTGAGAGAAGCATACTACCGGGTTCAAATTAAGGAAAGGGATGAATGGAAAACTGCTTTTAACTGCCCAATGGGTTGTTTCCAATTCAACGTTCTTCCATTTGGCCTACAGGGGGCCCCTGCAGTATTCATGGAAATGATCAATCAAGTGTTGCATGAACATCTATACAAAGGGGTGTTGGTTTATCTTGATGATATTCTTATCTACACGGAGACTCATGATGAACATGTGAAACTAGTGTGGTCAGTTCTGGAAAAACTTTGAGCTGCTGAGCTGTATGCAAAGTTGTCCAAGTGTGAATTCCACCAGGAAAAAATTGACTATTTAGGTTATCGCATCTCACATGATGGCATAGAAATGGATCCAGGGAAGGTTCATGCCATTTTGGAATGGGCCTCTCCCCGCACCAGGAAACAACTTCAAAGTTTCTTGGGATTCGCTAATTTTTCCTGTCAATTTATCCCTGCTTTTGCAAAGATTGCAATGCCTGTCACAAATCTCCTAAAAACCAAAGGGGAGGTGAAACCAAAGCCTAGTAAACCACTGGAGTGGTCCATGGAATGTCAAGCCATTTTTGAAAAGCTGAAATGACTGTTTGCTACTGAACCAGCACTCAAGCACCCGGACATGGATGCTCCTTTTGTAATCCAAGCCAATGCGAGTGACGTAGCAGTCGGGGCATTGTTGCTACAAGCAAACGAGATGGGACTCTGCAACCATGTGCATATACTTCCGTAAACTAACTGAAACCGAAAGAAGATGGGCCATCTGGGAAAAAGAAGCTTTTACAGTTTGCTGGGCTCTGTTAAACTGGAGGCATTTCTTAGAAGGGGCAAAACACCCATTTGAGGTGTGGACGGATCATAAAAATTTGGAGGCTTTGAAAATGCCTCAGAAGCTGTCTCCCAAGCAAATTCTCTGGGTACAGTACTTTAAGTGCTTTAATTTTTCATTGAAGTATATTCCAGGGGGGAAGAACTTTATGGCGGATGCATTATCTAGATTACCTCACTATAATAGTGCTCGCCAAGAAGTGGTACGGCCGATTGTCCCAACCAAACAGTTGGCAGCTCCAGTGGTTACCAGAGCCCAGAAAAATAAGGAGGTTGATTTATCAAATGATTTGACTACACAATTAAGAGATGCTCTAAAACTTGATGATTGGTTCCTTGCTCACTCAAATAACTATGGTTAGAGATGGATTGGCATGTGTGGGGGCCAAATTATATGTGCCAACAAAGCTGAGAAACCAAATATTACAACAAGCTCATGACTCTAAAGCCACTGGTCATTTTGTATTCATGAAAACCTTACACTTGGTTAAAAGGCAATTTTGGTGGCCTACCTTGAAAAAGGACATTGAGACTTATGTAGCAGGTTGTCCTATCTGTGCCTCAGCCAAACGGCCTCCTGGTAAACCAGCAGGCTTACTCCAAAAGGTGGCAAGACCAACGGCTCCATAGAAGGAAATCTCTATGGATTTTATAGTGGAATTATCTGAAAGTGGGGGGAATACAGTTATTTGGGTCATAACTGATTTGTTTTCCAAACAGGTATATTTCATACCTTGTCTGAAAATTCCATTTCCAAAACTGTTGGTTAAACTGTTTATTTTACATATCTACAGGCTACATGAGGTTCCTGAATGCATAATCTCAGACAGGGGTGCTCAGTTTATCTCAAACTTTTGGAAGGAGTTCCTGAAATTATTGGGTTCTGCCCAGGGCTTAAGCTCTGCCTATGTGAGAGAACTAACTCGGTATTGGAACAATATCTTCGATGTTATCTAAATTGTCAGCAAGATAATTGGGCTGACCTATTGCCATTCGCTGAGGTGGCATATAATAATTCGGTACATAGTACTACTGGGTTTATTCCATTTAAAGTGGCTTCAGGACAAGACTTTGTACCCATACCCGAGCTTCCACGGGAGAAACCTAACATTCAGTCATTAGATGAATGGATAACACAGCTCCAGCTTACCTGCCGGTTACCCATAAAGCATTAGATGATGCTCATCAAGCTCATTAGAAAATGTGCAGATAAAAAGAGAACTCCACAAAAACCATATCAAGTGGGTGACAAGGTCTTTTTATCCATCAGATATTTGTAGACCACACAAAAGTCAAAAAAGCTTGACCCTAAGTATGTTGGACCTTTCTCAATTGAACAAATTGTGAACCCTGTGGCTGTCCAACTGAAATTACAAAAACTCTTCGACAGATCCAGCCTGTTTTCCACGTTAGTTTATGAAAACCTGAACATACTTCCAACTTGAGACCAACTCAGGTTGATCCCCCTGTACCATTGCTAATTGAAGGTGAACAACATTTTGAAGTTAAAGAAATTTTGATTTTTCAAAAACGAAGGGGTCAACTCCAGTATTTGGTTGCTTGGAAACATTTGCCTCCTTCCCAGGCTGAGTGGGTGAATGAGAAGTATGTTAGAGCCCCTACACTTATCAAGGCATTTTATACTAAATATCCTGATAAACCCTAAAAAATTAGGATGTTGCGATTACATGTATATTTTCTATTACCTTCTATTTTTATCTTTTTTAGGACTAATGTCTCTTTTCTAGGAGGGCCAAATGTCAGCCTTCAAGATTTTCTCCCTTTGCTTTGCATCTTTCGGCTGTCATAAGTAATGGGGGGAGGAGGGGGGAATGTTTATGGGAAGTGAGCTGTAGGTGTTACAAATTAGAACTGTATAAACTGGGGGGGAGTACATTCTTGCTTAGGTTTCTATCCTATGCTATGCGCAGCTGCAATCCTTTATCAAATTATGTCAAGGTCAACAGACAGAAGCCTCATCACCACCTGGAGATGCCCACATGATGATCTACACAACTTTTAATTGAATGAGCCAATTGAACTATTGGGGGTGGGAACGTTGCCATTACTTTGTGTATGTGATTTACACACCCATTTTCTCAGATTCAGAATTCTTTTGTTGCTGCCACTTGATTTCCAGTAAAAGATATCTTTTCTCTGATTAAAGGAGTCTAAGTATTTCTTTCTTGGATTTTGAATGGAGCACCAGCTGACAGTTAGTAACTTGGTGTCTTATTCTATTAGCTTCATCTGTATTTAATTTAGTTAGACTGGATTCTACTGCATATATGATGGATTCTGTGGGGAGTTTTTTGGGTGCTATAGCATAATTGAATCATTTGGTTAGGGCATCTCTTTCTGTTTTGATGAATTCTCTGCTGGAAATGTTATATACTAATTGTTTCAGGTGTTGTTGTGAGTTGTTGGAGGCTTTCTTGTCATGTTCTAATTTCTTTAGTTTCTTCAAGAGTTTGTCATTTTTGTAAGTGGTTTCAGTTTCAGCTCTCCAAGTTGTAAATTGTTTTATCTTGTCCCAAAATAGAGGGTGGATTTTGCTGCTCAATTCCGGGTGTAGTGTTAGCATACCTTTGTTTAATTGATCCAATTGGAATCTCTTTCTGTGAAGCTCGTTCCTGAGTTGAACCATTTCAGTTCTTTTCAGGATACGTTTAGTAGCTGCTGTGCTGTGATGAAATGTTAATTTGAAGCAGGTTGGTGTTGCATTGTTGTCTCTGTAGCTGTACAGGAATTTGAGGTCACATAGTATTCCTGCTCTTTTAACTTCCAGCTTCTCATAGGTTTTGGTCTGGCTGTTTATTTCCTCCCTGTAGAGGTCTGTTATTTGTTTTCTTCAGTTTTCGCGGGTACTTACATGTACGGTATTCAGCTTTGTTTGGATATTTTTCCACGTCATCATAGTTGCACTTTTAAAGTTGTAGCAACGTTTCGGCAGAATCTCATCTGCCATCATCAGGCTTCTGTTTTGTGTTTGGCTGTGACCCAGACTTTCACAGCCATTTCAGTTTTAATTGATTGATTGGCGTTTCTCATATCTTCTGTCTGTTTTGTGGCTTTTTTTTTGTCTTGATTGGCTGGCAATATTGTGTTCCAGTATTGGAGGTTTTTAGTGCAGCTTGGCTCTGAGTAAATGGACAACTATCATTTATTAGGAAGCTAGGTTTCATCTGGATGCCTGGTTGGGGTGTGTTTGAACTGGAGGTATCAGAGGGGATCTGTTTGTGCCCAGGTATTTGCCTGGCTTGTGGTGTGGATATTTTGTTTGTTTGTGAGTGCGGGCTTCCAAATAATTGACAGTGGTGGAATCATCTCTTCTATTCATGCTTTCAGGGTTTTTTTCAATCTCTATGGCTTCTCTGATAATTCTGTGGCTGGGGTTTTCTATAGTGGCTCGGGTTTTGGTGCCATTGAAGTCGATGCTATGACCTGTTGCTTTCATGTGTTGGACTAGTGAGGAAATGTGTTCCAGCTTTTTTGCTGCATTTTTGTGTTCATCCAGGCGGGTACTTATTCTTCTATTGGTCTGTCCAATGTATGTGGCAGGCCATGATTCACAGGTGACTTCATATATGCCTTGGTTTTCCAGGTTAATTTTATCTTAAAGGTTTCTTATGATGGCTCCAATTTTTCTGTCTATTTTGAAGGCAGTCTTGATGTGATGCCTGTGTAGTATCTTATTGATTTTGTCTGTAGTACCTCTTATGTAGGGCAGGACAGCTGTTCCATAGGCCTGTTCATCTTCTAGTTCTGCATTATGTCTCAGTGTGTTTTTGTGGATCAAGCCAGTAATTTTGCTTTTGTGGAAGCCGTTAGATGTCAGCACTTTAATCAGGGTGCATAGTTCAGTTTTTATGTGTGTCTTGTCTGCCAGGCGTTTGGTTCTGGCAATTAGTGTTTCTGCCATGGAGTTTATCTATGGTGGGTGGTGGTGGGTTTGGGCATTGAGGTAGCTGTAATCTCCTGGGTCGTTTGTTTTATAGTGATCTTTTTTCCATTAGCCTCTCCTGTTTTAACAGCTTGGGTAATGGGTTGTGTGATGGGCTTGCATGTTCTTTTGTGGTATCCTGTGTCCTGAGTTGTAATCTCCTGGGTCGTTTGTTTTTTTATCTCTTTTCCATTAGCTCCTGTGTAGTAATGGCTTGGGTAATGGGTTGTATGATGACCTTTTGAGACTTATTGCTGTGGTATCCTTGGTCTTGTGCTGTGATTTCCTGGGTCATTTGCTGTGTTGCAACTTCTTGAGTTCTTGTGGTGTAATTTCCTGAATTTTCTGATGTGATATCCTGAGTGGGTGGCTGTGATGTAGCATTCTGGATTTTAGTCTGGCTTCGAGTTTGGGGTCTGGGTCTGTGTTCTTGGCATGTGTCAGCTTGTTTGGTTTTGGGGTCGGGGTTGCGACAGCTAGCGAAGCAGCCGTGGTCTGTTTTCTGGATGGTGGTTGTCCTTCGTTTATAGGATGGGCTTGGGCCTGGGTCTGATGAAGGGGATTGGCAGTGGTGTCCTGTGTTGTTTTGGGTCTGGTGTTGGTTTTCATGGCTGGGACTTGTTTGTTGGTGAGGGCTAGCTTCCAGATGTCTGGTAGGTGGGAGATATCATCCCATCTATTCATGTTAATACCATGCAACAATTGCCCAGACAAACCAACAGGAAAATAAATGCACGCAGCACAGAACACAAAAATGCAGTCAGAAGAGAAGAAAATACTTCCTCCCTCTTCCAGCACCTTAAAGCCACAGACATGAAATTAATTTTGAAGGAACCAAATTAATATCCAACATTGAACACTCCAGCAAGAGAATAATCAGGGAAGACATTGAGATAGAGAAACACCTCCATAACATGAGTAGATGGGACAATACCTCCCGCCTACCAGACATCTGGAAGGTAGCCTTCACCAACAAAGGGATAAGGGGGTTTAACTAGATTTATTGCAGAAAATGTATGAAGAATTTGGCAAAAAACGATTGCAACAGTTGTAAATAGTTTGGATTATTTTAAAACAGAAATGAAAGAAAGATTTGAGGAATTTTAAAAAAGATACGAAAAAAGTAATTAAAAAATCTGTAACACAAAAATCTGTAACACAAAAAGATTTAAAACAAGATACTTACATTAGAATTTGAGAGACAGAAATTATCACTAGAGAAATGGAGAAACATTTGTATAAACTGACATTACTGCAATTGAGAGACTTAAAGCAATTCCAGATGAACATGGACAAAAATATAGAGAAAAGATTGTTAAATTTCTATATAGTTTATTGGATTGGGAGCAGTGGTGGGATTCAAATTTTTTTACTACTAGTTCTGTGGGCGGGGCTTGGTGGGTGTGGCAGGGGAAGGATACTGCAAAATCTCCAGTCAGAGATGGTATTTGCCAGTTCTCCGAACTACTCAAAATTTCCTCTACCAGTTCTCCAGAACTGGTCAGAACCTGCTGAATACCACCTCTGATTGGGAGGAAGAGATAACTTTGCTGGGTTTCATATCCCAAATCACTAGTTGAACACTTCCTAAGTGTTTAGGATTGCGTGATGTATCAGTGGATTATGTGAACAGATCCCAGTAAGGTGGCCTTCTGCAACTGACCAATGGTGATTTTGTCAGCGCCAGTTGTTTTTAAGTGCTTGCCTAGGTCTTTAGGCATAGCACCCAGTGTGCCAAGTACCACTGGAACCACCTTATGCCAGAGTCTCTGCAGTTCGATTTTCAAGTCCTGATATCTGGTGATTTTTTTCAAGTTGTTTCTCGTTGATTCTGCTGTCACCAGGTATGGCAATGTCGATGATCCACACTTTTTTCTTCTCCACAATTGTGATATCCGGGGTATTGTGTTCCAAAACTTTGTCAGTCTGTATTTGGAAGTCCCACAGTAGTTTTGCATGCTGATCTTCCACCACTTTTTCAGGCTTATGATCCCACCAGTTCTTTGCTACAGGCAGATGGTAGTTGTGACACAAGTTCCAGTGGACCATCTGAGCGACTGTATTGTGATGTTGTTTGCAACAGCTCAGTATGTGATTGATAGTTTCATCCCCTTCTTTGCAGAGTCTTCATTTGGGGTCATCAGCAGATTTTTCTATTCTGGCTTTGATTGCATTCATTCAAATGGCTTGTTCTTGGGCTGCAAAAATCAGGCCTTCTGTCTCTTTCTTCAGTGTTCCGTTGGTCAGCCATAACCAGGTCTTTTCCTTACCTACTTTTCCTTGAATCTTTTCATGGAACTGTCCATGCAGTGCTTTATTACACCACCTGTCAGCCCAGGTTTGCATTGCTGTTTTCCTGTATTGATTCTTGATTTGCTGCACCTATTATTGACCTCCATCAAAGCTGTCATATTATTATTATTGTTATTATTATATTTTATTGGCCATCCATCTTACCATAAGGTAACTCTGGGCAGCTTACAGTCCTAAAAATGCATCAATACGTATACATTAAAAGATAAATAAATTAAAGCCAAACATCAAAATCTAAGGACACTTGGGGAGGGGAGGGGCAGAGGGGGGACCTGGTGCTATTTGATCAACCAACTCCACTGTGCTGTTCCTCCATTGGGGCCTCAAGCCAACTGGCAGTGATGTCTTTAGACCCTTACAAAAAGATAGGAGAGTTGGAGTTGAGGATTGTTAAGTGATTGGATATAGGGCTACTTGTAGGACTTCTGAGAAAAATATTAGACATACACAAGATAAAGATTTTTTATCATCATTTAATGGATAATTTGGAATTTGTTGGTGGATGGAGATATAAAATGGTGACTCAAGAGAATATACCTGTCAGGCATCCCATCTTGATCAGTTTAAAAAAAAAAAGAACCTCGACTCCATTCTTAATGAAAGTACACTATACTAAAACCAAGTCGTTACGGCAGAGCAAAGCTGGATCTGGGTTTTTTGCACCCAAGCATCTGCTTAACTTTTCCCTTCCCCTCACTTTCCCCCTGGATATCTCCTCTTGTCCAATTACATTGAAACAAATTGTTTTGATAACAGCCCTTGTCTTGGCTGTCTGAAGGGTATTGTATTCCATGGTGTGACCGGCTTTCATGCCACTACCGCCAGCTCTCTTGGGACAGCACAATGTATAATTTCAATTCGAACTCCTTGCCTTCCCCCACACTCCCTCCCTGCTATTGCATATGGAAGACTGGCATTTGGTGAAGCACTGCTGATATAGCAGGATGGCAGCCTTGACAATATCTATTTTTTCTGAAAGTCTGGTCTTTCTCAAGAATGGATACGATTTGGATCTAAAACTTCAATTATTCATATTCATAAAATGAAGACTTTATCAAATACATTTTCAGATCAAAATCCAGTGGCTTTAACTTTTAAAAGAAAAAATGGAACGTTTAAGTGGAGATTGAATGAGAGGCTACAAATGAAAATCATTGCAGAGGATTGCAAAAAGAAGTTAAAAGGGTTTTTTGTGGTTTTTTTACTGATCTTAATAAAGGTACAGGAGAAAAGATGGTTTGGAATGCAAATATCTTACAAAAGAGGATATTTTATACAATGCAATGGTGAAAAGGCAACCAGAAATACAAATAATTCTGGATGAGGTAAAAAAAGGAAGAAAAAATCCCCAGGGATTATAATTATTACTCACCAGTTTAAGCTTTTCTAGAGGCAATCCATTTTAACGGTGAAGGACATGTAATTAAAGACGAGTTATGCAAAACAAAGAAATTTTGAATTTGCAAATGAACCAGGAAAATGGTCTGCATATAAATTGTAAAAACAAGTGATATTAAATTCACAAGAGGGAAATATTGTAATAAGAAATAATGCAAATATGTGAAAAATATTTCATCAGTATCGTACTTCTTTATATAAAGGTCAAAAACATTTCTCAGAAAAAGTGAATGAATATTTATATAAATGGACTTTTCCGAAAAATAGAGTATCAAAGACAAATTTTGAATGAACCTGTACAAGGTAACTGTGTGCAGTTATTAAAAATATTAAAACAGGAAAGGATCCCTTCCAGATGGGTTGATTTCCTCTTACTATAAATGTTTTGATGATAAGCTTTTAAACCTTTACAACAAACGATTAATATTAATTTAGAGAATGGAAAGATTCCTGATAACTGGAAAGAAGTTATTATAGCATTAGTACATTAAGAGACACAAGTTTTAATAAGAAATTATCAACCAATGAATCATGATTATAAATTAGCATGATTTTGACTAAAAAGTTGAAGATAATTTTACAGGACTTTATTTATTAACATCAATGTGCATTCCTACCAAAAAGGCAATTAAAAGACAATATTAGAAATGTTTTAGATGTTTTGGAGTACTTTGAGCAACATCATGAAAAACATGCAGAAATTCAGAGAAGGTCTTTGACAACTTGATTTGAATTTTCTTGTTTAGAGTTATGCAGCATAGGAACTTTGGAGATAATTAAATTAAATGGATAAAATCCACTAGAAGGAATAGAATCATTAATGGGTAAATTAAAGAACTTTGGTATGTTAAGGGTTTTAACATTAATAATCAGAAGATAGAATATTCACAAAAAATGAAATCAGAAGATCCAATAGAACTGATGGAGAAAAATCATTTAAGATTGAGAAAAAAGTAAAATACTTGGGTTTAATATAAATATAAATACTGTAGTATGTGATTTCAAAATAATTATGTTAAGATATGGAATGAAAGTAAGGACTGTTATTTTAAAATTGTCACTGTTGTATAGAATTTCTGTGATGAATAGTTTGCATAGAATATTATTTTTGTTTCAGGCATGACCTGTTTTGACAACTGATATACCATGATTTACTATACAATGGCAAAAAATATATCTATATTTATATGGCAAGGGGGGAAAAGCAAGAATTAAATTGAAGTGTTACAAGATGCAAAAGAAAGAAGAGGATTGGATCTGAAATTGTATTTTCCTGCTTGTTCTATGATCTGTATGAAAGAACATGTATGTTTTGATTCTCCACTGAAGATATTGATGATTTGCTCTTCACAAACTTTTCTAAAAAAATGTTTATTGACTATTACCAGAAATCTTTGCAACTTTATTTAACTTTTATATTACATTTCCCAAAGTGAATAGAAATGGAATAGTTTCGTATTTATATTCCAAATATCCACTGGGAAATGGTAACAATTTAAAAATTCCTCAGCATACAGTATAAAACTCATAGCTTTCAATGCAATGGCTTGCATTCAGAAATTGTGGGCGCTCCATCACTGGAGGTTTTAAGAAGAATTTAGACAGACACTTATCTGAAATAGTATAGGTCCTCCCGCTTGAGCAAAGGGCTGGACTAGAAGACCTCCAAGATCCCTTCCACCTCTATTCTATTTTATTCGCACCTGTAACCTCTCACCACCACTGCTGCATCTGATCTCCAGCAGGAATAATATTCTGTGTTATGTCAAATATGCAAACTGTACTAGGGTAGTTGGAAAGGAGGAAGCATAACCCTTAATTTGTTCCCATTGATTCTGTGACTATTACTTATGGAGCTGAGATGCCAGTAAAATACTACTACCTTGTTGAGTCCCACCTAAAATAGTTGACAATTTACTCAAAAGCTTTACCAACCTTTCTTTCTGTATACTGCATGAGTCAAAAAGAGGGCTTTGAAAATATTTACAGACCCCTCACATCCTGCACAAAAACTGTTTCAACTCCTACCCTCAAAACAATACTATAGAGTACTGCACATCAGAACAACCAGACACAAGAACAGTTTTTTTCCCAAAAGCCATCACTCTGCTAAACAAATAATTTCCTCAACACTGTCCAACTAATTACATAGTCTGTACTACTATTACTATTAATCTTCTCATCACTCCTTATCATCCATCCTCTCCCTTTTGTGACTGTATGATTGTAACTTTATCACTTGAATCCTTATGATTTATATTTACTGTTTCCTAATGTGATTTCATTGCTTATTGTACCCTATGAATATTATTAAGTGCTGTACCTGATGATTCTTGACTCTTGACAAATGTATCTTTTCTTTTTTTGTACACTGACAGCATTTACACCAAGACAAATTCCTTGTGTGTCCAATCATACTTCTCCAATAAAGAATTCTATTCTATTCTATTCTATTCTATTCTATTCTATTCTATTCTATTCTATTCTATTCTATTCTATTCTATACTATTCTATTCTCCCCCACATTACATGTTTTTTTGTTAAGAAGAAAGATAGCTCCCTATTATGTAGCCCATGATTGCAGTTCTTAACTCCATAATCATCACGGATCACTGCTCTCTTCCCCAATTTCCAAATTCTTAGAATTGCAAAAAAATGCATATTTCTATTCAAGTGGATCTCAGTTTTAAAAAGCTGACAGTCTGACTCACCTGAAAAAGGACCAGGAATCAATTGCCTTTTATATTCTTTATAAGAAATTTGAATACATATTAAGTGGTTAAGGACTGTCCACATGCAATTTATGTATCATATTTTTCACATTATTTTGTTCCTCATTCTAGTACACTTATACTACAGACTCATCCTACTAAGAAAAAGTGTCCATTTAAGCGAAATAGTGATGTTCAACAAATGTTTGCTGTACAGTTAGTCTACAATTTACAACCGCAATTGAGCCCAAAATTCATATTGCTAAGACAGACATTTGTTAAATGAGTTTTCCCCCATGTTACCTTTCTTGCCACAGTTGGTAAGTGAATCACTGCAGTTGTTAAGTTAGTAACAATGTTGTTAAGTGAATCTGGCTTCCCCATTGACTTTGCTTGTCAGAAGGTCCCAAAAGGTGATCACATGACCTTAAGACACTGTGAGCATCATAAATATGAATCAGAAGCAAGTGTCTGAATTTTGATCACATGACCAAAGGGATGCTGTCATGATTGTAAACATGAAAAACAGTCATAAATTACTTTTTTCAGAGCTGCTGTAACTTCAAACAGTCACGAAATGAACTCTTTTAAGTCAAGGACTACCTGTATTCACATAGTCCTTTCTTTGTCAGCTCATCTTCTCATGCAAGTCTAACATATCCTTGTTCTATAGGTTGGTGTCTTCAATTTCATATTGAAAATGATGTTTTTACAATTTACTGCAAAGCTGAGAACAGTTTGCTCCATTGCACACTTTGTTCCAGGCAACTCCTGCCAGCTGAACGGAACTATATTTTTAGCAAGGTGCTTTTGGCCATCAAAAAAACTTTTTACACATTGATCCTATCTTCTCAAAGAAGCAAAGCACCCTACTGAGCTCCAAATAATTTGGAACATATAAAAACCTTTTTGTAAACTCATTCAGCATCACTTCAAGTGAACACAAATCTTGTTTTAATTTTGCATTTCAAAAATTTGCAGAAAGTAGGTTGATGCTTTATCATGTAAATTACAATGTTTTTTTTAACTTTATGATGTTGTTCCCATTCTTTACCTAGAGAACTTTGTAGTACCAACATCATTCTGTGACATTCTTACCTGACTGAATCAGTACTCAACAAACAGAGGAACCATAAGGCTCAGAAATACAACCATCAGATGTTCCTGTTGTCTTATTATTATGTTTCTTGAGAATAGGGGGAAATATGCTATAACTATTGGCCATATGTTCCTCTTCCCTTGAGGGAAGCAGTCTTCTAACTGTTTGATTATAGGTGAAATTTTCTGAATGTTTCAAATGACCAATCTCCTCTGAAATGTTGTGGCTATACCTGTTTCTTCTTGTTACCCTTGTCATGTGAAGCTTCTGAGTAGCAAACTATCTGGATTTTGCCATCCTCTGACTTTTCTCCAGGAAATTGTATCAGATTCAAAGGTTAGATTATCTCCCACTCTGCATTCCCAAACAGATTCAAAAAGTTAGACCAATAGAGATTTTAAAACAAAATATAAACAAAAATGTTGATAGATGTTTAAATGTCTATGAAGATTCTCAATCCTCCAGGTCATGGCTGTTCCCTCAAAAAAAATTTTCTCAAAAGACAACTGGACTTTCCAATTTATTTTTTGTTTTTAAATCTTTCCCTTCTCATCTAAGAAGCTTCTTCTGAACTGAAGCATCTTTGGGCCAATAGATGTTTAGATTACATTCTTTTCAACAAAACATAATATTTTAGAAATGATCCTAATTGCATTTATGTTGTTGGAGATGCAGGAAAATTAATGCTTTATTTAAATGCATTATTCCATTTTGGTAAGAAGCAATTACATGTATTAATTAAAGTTTGAAATTTAATATTTTCAGATGTGTATATTCTATCACTTGGGAATTGACTTCTGCAAAAAGAATTGGATTTACAATCAAAAGACTGACTGACTGACTTACTTACTGTTCAGCATTAGAAAGACAAACATATAGCTCCACCTATCCAATGTTGTGGAGAATTGATATAGATCAACTATAAATGATTTCAATTTAGTGATACATGTATATGTATAAATATGTCTTGTATAATTTTTTCTTTTTTTGGCTTTTTTCAACTTTATTATAATTTTATATAATTTGTATATTTTTTTAAAATTAAAAAAAATTGCTAAAATTAAAAAAATGATTTAAAAAAACAGGGGAAAAAGCATAGGATTTAAACCTGAGGTCTGAAATACAGATGTACATGGCTTGAGTCCTATATTTTATGGTAACCTTATCTTCTAAGTATTTTTCACTTCTTTAATAGCTACCATAATAGTTTTTTATTTAGTTGTACAATGTCCCTAAAGCTTCTGCAGTTAGCTATTCTTTGTTTATTTGTTTACTTACTTACTATTTATATTTCATATTTCTAGCTTGTCCATCTCCCTCAGGAAGATTAACTATGTGGTTAAATTTCTGGAGAGAAGAATTTCATTGCTGAATTTTGTGTGAAGTCTGACAATTCTACCAACATATAATATATTTATTTATCTTTCTTTCATTTCATTAATTCATGTTATTGTTTACATCTCCTATATTCCAAGTTGTAATTTTCCATATGCCATAGCCATCAACAAATGGGCCAAAAATATTGAATCTCACCACTTTTGGCTAATCAAAACATCTGCTTTATGCTTTTTATTAAGATAAAAAGGAGGTAGGCTAAATTACCAACCTTACCAGTGCTACATGTAGCATTTCCTACTAAAAATAAGTACAGTACAGCACTGATCAATTTGGGCATATTTTAGCCAGCCCAATTTTAATTATGATTATGTTCTTTCTGTGCACATTAGGACATCTGGGCTAGACTACTTAGAACCCAATTAACTGCTGCTCACATCCCTATTCACGAGAATATATAACCAGTGTATTATACACACTCAGGAGGGATGAGTGCTGGGCAATACAACTTTTAAGTGTAAATAATTTCAACTAACCTGCTTTTCATTGGGACCTACAAACTGCATGAGCCAGAAAGAGGGCTGTGAAAATATCTACAGACCCTTTACACCCTGTTTCAACTTCTACCTCAAAACTACACCATAGGGCATTGCATATGAGAACAACTAGACACAAGGACACTTTTCCCCCATGCCATCACTCTGCTAAACAACTAATACCCACAACACTGTCAAACTATCTAGTAAGGCTGTATTACAACTATTATTCTCATATTTCCTATTACCTATATCCTTATCTTCTTATGACTATAACTTTTTAGCTTGTATCTTACGATTTATATTGCTTTATTTAGTATCCTCGTATGATTTATGTTGATTGCTTATTTGATATCCTATGACTATCACTAAGTATTGTATCTTATGATTTATGATGAATGTATTTTTATGAGTATGATAATCATTTATCACTTACTGCTATAATGTACACTGAGACCTTATGTACCAGAGATAAAACTCCTTTTGTGTCCAGTTGCACTCAGCCAATAAAGAATTATATTCTATTCCATTCCATTCCACTCCACTCCACTCCACTCTACTCTATCGTACCCTACTCTACTCTAATTTGTAATGAAAGAGGTAGAGAAAATTTTACAACTGCATCAGGTTGTATAATTGTAATAAATATCAATCTTCCTGGCTGGGAATCATAATGGGCACCACTTTGAGGCAAATGGGTAATTTAGAAATTAAAAATAAATAAATAGAATTTATCTTCAACACACCAGAAAAAGGCTTAGTTTGGAAATGCTGGACTTTTGGTTAAATATATTTAGATAGGCTACATCAGTATATCTGCATAATAGATTGATCCACAAATGAAAAAATCACACTTTAGTCTACTGTGATGACATGAATTCACAAAATTTAAAAATAAGCCTATGGCTAAATGTTTTGTATTAACCCAGAAAATTGAATTGAATGAGCCTCAGGTAAATTGGTCATTAATCAATGTTATCTAGACATAGCCACTCTCACAAATTTCCAAAAGCTGACTGGAATTTTTGTAGATCTGGATGGTTTTCCATAGATTGGCAAGAGTTTCAAATAATAAAAAATGATTCATTCCACCTAATTTGGCTCCAGAGATCCTAGAATCATCCAAAAGCCCTACTTGAACCAAATGTTTGGATTCTTTAATTTAATTTGGAAGATTTTAAAAGAGGATTAAGAGGTAAAGTAGTACCTTAAGTCTTGTGAACTTTAAAAACACCAATTTCATTCCATGAAACTTCTGAAACCCCACCCAAAATTGGCCCTGTCCCCACTTACCTTCAAAGATCTTCAATATATCTCTCTCTCTGTGTGTGTGTGTGTGTGTGTGTGTTTAAGTTTTCGCGGGTACTTACATGTATGTTGTTCAGCTTCCTTCGGGTATTATCCCATGTCATTGTAGTTGTGTTTTTAAAGTTGTAGCAATGTTTCGGCAGAATCTCATCTGCATTATCAGGCTTCTGCATTGAGTTCGTATGTGAGTCAAGCTATCACAGCCGTTTCAATATGTGTGTGTGTGTGTGTGTGTGTGTGTGTGTGTGTGTGTGTGTGTGTATTCACTCCTGGTTTAATGTTGTCTCATCACTCTGGCAAACACTGAAATAACTTTCCAGTGGGAGAGAAGAAAAGAAATCCCATCTCTCCAATAAACAAGAAGCATCTTCATAGTTTAATAAATGCAAGTCAACAAAGATCATTGATCAAGGTACTGGCATTTGATTTTGAACAAATGAAAATACAGAAATTTGCCCATAGATGGGTGGTACAGAGTATCTCCAAGGTCTTTTAGTTTGAATAATATAAATACAAAGTGTTCCATCTGGTTTGCTAATTGTCTGTTTTATGAGGCAATACTCTGTTACTTAGATGTAAATACAATGTGTCCCAACTGGTTTGTTGACAGGCTGGGTTTTCTGAAGAAATGGGCTACTACTTCATGCAAAATCCTGGTATTGAATAATGTTTTGGCTACAAATGTTTTGATTCCTCTAGTTTGTGGTCAGTTGAGGTCATTATTTAAGGAGAGTGCCTGAAGGTTGACCTGGAGTACTTCTATTCATTGAACAAACCATTTGTTTTTTTGAACATCACAACTGCTGCTGACACTGCAGTTTTAACTGAAATATCAGTATAGTCTCTATGTATGTGCTTTCTCTGACATATTTTTTCCAATTAAAATCTAGTTATTCCTATAGTTATTTTTAGTTAAAAACTACTTTAGCTTATTACTTTTCAACTACTACCGGCTTCTAGTATTGTTCTGGATGCCTTTCAGCTTGCTGAAGAAAAAATAGAAGTTTACTTCTGCAAAAATGAAAGCAGCTTGGAGGAAATAGTTTATAGCGAAGATTAGCATATCCTCTAACATTAAAGGTTCTGTTGGGCTTTCTTTCTCAACGAAAAGGAGAATAACGGGTGCCCCAAAACGTGGATAAACTGTGTCGTAGCTGAGAACAAGTTTTCCCCAACACCAAATTTTTAAAGCATCAGTACTCTTGCTGTGCTTCTTCAACACCCGATACTTACCTCCATATAGTCTGCACTTTTCTAATCTTTGTAGGTGTAGACACATCACAGCATATGAATATCTTTTTCAAGATCTTCATGGCTATTTTACCTAGCTTTATAATGGCAAAATTGTTGTATGTTTGTTATGGCAGATTTTAAAAGGCAGAAGCTATCTAACACCTTTATATTTATATTTAATTTTAGACCTCCTTTTGTAATGTCTTTGACTTTTATTTCTAGAGATTGCAGATTCTTTGCATTTTTGGTTGTAAGGGTCATCACCATAGCACAAGTTGTTGGTGTTTTGATGTTTCTTCCTAGTTTTAAAATCATGCTCATCTTCATGTAATCTTACTTCCCTTAATATATGTTCAGAATATTGGTGAAATAAATAAATGAAGAGAACACAGTTCTGTCTCACTCCTTTGACCACCTGCACTGCATCTGTTTTCCCATATTCTGCCCATACTGTGGCTTCTTCATCAGCCTATAGGTTTCATATGAGGAAAGTGAGATGTTCTAGGATTCATATTTTCTAGGCATAATTCATAGTTTGACCTGATTAACACAGTTGAAGGAATTTCTATAATCGATGGTTCATTATTGTTTTACTCTAGGATGTTTTTTTGTTTCCTATTTCCCAGTAAAATTTCCCAAGAGAAAAACCAAGGTCTTTTCACTTGACAGGAACTGTTTTCTCTTCTGTGAAGTGGATTTCTAATGTGAAACTTTTGAATTTCAATTAATCATGAAGTGCAACCCTACTATGTATGATTTAAATCAAAATAATGCATTTTACACCCACTAAGTGTGTTAATTGTTTTTTTGATATATATATTATTAGCAGCTCTTGTGAACAGGCATTGAAAATTATGTATAAAATTAAGCTTGCCAAGGTTTTTATTCTGCATATTTCATTTTCTTCTGATCTCATTTCAATGCCCACATTATTGTCCCTCTACACCTATGCATGTATACAGTACTTGCCAATTTGATGAACTGGATCATAGTCCATAACAGTTGGTGCTGTACTGTGATAAAGAAGGAGTTGAGTGGTGATGGTTAACAACTGATTAAAACAATTGGATTAAAATTGACCCATGTATTCTTCAGGCGCAGAAGCTCAAGCTGGTAACTTTGGGGGCAGTTATTCTCTTTCAGCCCAATTTATAGCACAGAATTATTTCAGGAAAAAGCAGAAGAAAGGGGGGCTTTGTAAACTGTCTTAATTCCTGAATGAAAGGTAGGATAAAAATCTAATACTCACTAGAAATGTCTTCAAAAGAGTAAATACAATTTATTTTCTGGAAATGAAGTTATAGGGCAGATGTTAAGTACTTTTCTGTAAATTTAAATCTCAAACGATCCTTTACACACTTGCTTTACAGGAGACTTTAGTTCCCTAAAGGTGGGCTACATATGCAAACATTTTTTTTGAAAAAACAAAACAAAAACTAATAGTAATAAGCAGCCACCGACAGTCCCGCTTCTCTATTCCTTCCACACATAAACTAGACAAAATAAGCCCGCTGCATTTACATGCAAAGTCCTACTGCTGTGTCAGAGGTTTCCATTCAAAGGAAGGTTTCTGTGCAGAGAAGGCGGTAAACCACAAGAACAGGCTGGGGTCTTCGTCATGGTCACCGATCTTCTCCGCGTACATTCGTCCTCCGCGCGAGCTTCTCCGTGAATTGACCAAAAGACGAACGACGACCCGCCATAGAGGAGAAGCAAGGGGGAGGGGCACTCACGCCAAGGGCCGGGGTGGGGGTGGGGGTGGGGGTGGGGGGATGGGAGGAGAGAAGTGGTCGAGAGGAGCCCTGCGCCCAATGAGAAGGCAAAGGGTTTAACCGGCAGCCAATCTGAGCCGGGCCCAGCGGATCCCGCAGGCTCCATTCAAGAATCTCAAGTATTCAAGATGGACGGAGCGGAATGCAGAGAGAGAGAGAGAGAGAGAGGGGGGGGGACACGGGGGTGACGCCCCTTTCCGGCCGGGGGGAGGGGCGGGGGGGGGGGGGGGGGGGGAGGGGGAACCAAAAACAAAACGCCAAAGTTTTAACCTCCTCCACGGGGCCATGCGAGAGACGAGGACAAGCCAGAGAGCTGCCGAAAGGGTAAAGATGGCCTCGCTCCCGGGCACAAAGGGGTTGTCCCCTCCAGCACAGGCAAAGGCGCTTCTTCGCCCGATCCTGCCTCCCCTTTCGCAAACGCGTTTCAAGCGCAGGTTTGCAATCCAGAGAGCTTCCCTTTGTATTCGGTCTGAAGGAGAGAGAAAGCGGGAGAAGACCCGGGGAGGGGGGCGACCCGGCTGGGCGCTTCGGATACCGGTCAGCCCCATCGACGGGGCCCTGAAATAGAAGAGGTGTGAGGAATGGCCGAAAATGCGGAGAAGGGCTTTTTCCCTCTCCTCTCCCACACTTCCTGCCGTGGGGGATAACTGGGAGAAGGGATGAGTGCCCCGAATCTCTGTCCCCGCTGTGGCCTAACTCCGGTAGCGGCCCTTGCCCTACAGTCGAAGCGTGGGGAGAGGAGACTTCCTTCTCTGGGTCTCTTCAGGCTCTCTCCTCGTGGTATTTCCAGACCTTCTTTTGGTAGTAGTATTCGAAGCATTTTACTTTCAGGGCTTAGCCCCGTACAGTATACTGATTGCTGGGTTTGCTTCAGTGCGGTTGAACTGGGAAAACCCCGTTTTGCTGAGTTGACGTGGAACACTGAAGCCCAACAATGGTTTGCAGACCGTAGTGGCCAGCTTCGTACAAGAGAGGAAGCCCAAACCGTTGCTGTGGTTTACAACGTGGGTTGCTCTGATAATAGTTTACGCTCACCGATGAACGTGAATGCCAAGTAGACAATGGGAGAGTTCCCAAGCTTTATTATTATTCTTTGTAGATGGGGAATGTTTGTTGTGCAGGGTCAGTCGAACCCAACATGATAACCGGTAGGCCTTCCATGTGTGCGCTTGTGCATTCTTGGCACAGGAAATGCAAACTATACTGGAATATACCTACACATTGTACAAGGTGGAAAGCCTTGCCCTCTAGCATCATATTTTCCAGGCTCTCAATATGTATACCGCTTCTCTGTCAAGATAACTCAAATTTCTGAATTATGTATGGGATGGAAGGACTAACGGTAGTACACAAATTTAAGGATTGTCATAGTTCTTTTTTCCTTTGATAATTGATTGTGTGCTATCAAGTTGTTTTGACTCCGAGTGACCACATAGATCAAGGGTGTCAAACCGGTAGCCCGCAGGCCGGATGCATCATACGCAGGCCATACCCACTCCAGCACTGTGAAGAGAAAAAATCCCAATACATCATGTGATGGCAACATGACGCTGTGAATTTGACACCCGTGACATAGATCTTCTGCATTATAATGTATTCCTAACCTGTTCTTTCAAATGTCCCAATGTTGCACTCCTTACACCTTAACTAAGTCCAACCAACTTGTTGCTGGTCATCCTTTTTTTTTTCCTTCCACTTTTTCCAGAGAATTGGGTATTTATGTAAATTGTAAAATGTCTACAGTTGGATAATTTGACCTGGTCATCTCTGCCTCAAAGGAGAACTCTGGGTTGATTTGTTCAATGAATCATTGGGGTGTTGTTGTTGTTTTTGGCTATCTATCCATGGTGTTATCAAGAGTTTCCAACACCAACTTTCAAAGGTGTCAGCACTCTTTCTGCTTCTTTAAATTCCAGCTTTCACTTTGGTAGAGTGTCACAGAGAATTACAATGGTTTGCACAATTCTGAATCCTTTGATAAACTTTATGAATTACTCCGAAAACATTAAACTGTTGGAATAATTATTGAAAGACCCCATATGGGCATACTTCCGCCTGCCTAGAGTGCAATACTGTATAGAGAAATAATATTAAAATGTGAAGGTTTTGCAGGATTTCTGCAAGTTTTCAGTGTTGTGAAAAAGAAATTTCTCTGAAGTACTTTTCAGTGAGTACCTGCAAAATTCTATAGTCCCAAAAAGCTTTAAAACTTTACCAACCAAGCAGCTCTCTTTACTTTACTTTTACTTTAAACAATTTAACTTGCTGGAAATTCCAATATTTGGGGGGTGGGAAAAGGTATTCTTTTGATGGTATGATTGCATCAGATACAAAAGATTCCTGTTTAAAGAATAATATGTATATTTGTTACATATGCATATTTGTCCTGTTTGGAGAGATTAGTAGCCATACCCACCTGATAAAATGCTGAGTTTTCTGCAATTTATCATATAGCTAAGCATCTACCCACAGAAAGACAATTTCAGGATGTATAAACAAAAAAAAGAAAGAAAGGGTGGTCTGTGTTCATTTTTAGAAAAAATGAGAATATTAGTCGTAGTGTCAGTGACTTATTCTTGTCTTGCTTGAAATAAAATACAATCACTGTGACATATTACTGTTTTCAAAAATAATTTACAATTTTATAGTACCAGTGGCTAAATTACATTGGACAAGACAGCACCCAATCATTTGTAATGCAAATTCTATTTAAAAATAACAGTTTATGTTTATAAAGTCTAAAATAAAGAATGTTCAATTTAAACAAAGGGAAATGACTATAATTAAAAAACCCAAAAAATGTTTCAATTTGCTAAATATCTACCAGATATTAAAGAAATCTGAACTAAGATTCCCTTTGAAGTTAATAGCCTTTTGAAATGGGCTTAGTTAATATTCAGAATATTTCTTCATAAGTTAAGCATTGTGATGGGATACTTCCAAACAAGCAAACCTAGCCTCTATTAAGAAAAAAAAAAGGTTGCCAGTCAATTGGGGTGGGGGGGAAGTTATATTTCTTTTTGTCTGTCCATCCATCCAGAATAGTAGCTAAGAATAAAAGTTAAGGCATTTTTTCCTTCTCTGGCTTATTTCAGCTATAAGTTATTAGGTTGGTAAATATGTACTCCCACAGTGTAATACATGAATTAATTGAATTGTAGAGGTGGCAAGGGCTATTTAGACCATTAAGACCACCCTCTGTTCATTATAGCGGAACAAATTAAAATATCCCAGATTGATTACTGTTCAGCCTTTGCTTAAACATTTCCTATGAAGGGAGAGCTGCTGAATTGCTCTTTCTATTAGAAAGTTTTTCAGCTAATAATTATTGCAAGGTCAGGGAAGTATATAACCCAGTGTAATTTGTTTTGTGGGAAAATTAAGTTTGTTGTCTCTGTTTGAGGGAAATTAAATTGTAACTGTGGGATATCCAAAAATATTACAATAAGATTAGAAATGTTGGTGGTTCTTTAGAGATCTCATAACCAATTGCTATCCCTTTGCAAAATGAACAATGCTTATTTATTTGGAAATATAACACTGTATCAATGTCTGACTTGAATGCTTAAAATATCATAAGGAGCTACAGATTTTGAAAGCCAGTATTGATCCCTTGCTTCCCATTATAAGGCAGCTATGTGTAGAGAACAGCTGTTGATCCACATGCTTAAGCTCAAGTGGGACCATTTAGGTGTGAGAAGAGAATTAGAACATTCTGTAACATGTGAAAGGAGAAGGATCCAGAACTTGCCTCTGAATACTAAGGTGTCGAATGAAGTCTAATAAGCGTACTTCTATTAAGTTTGTATATTTAGCTTCATGTTCTAAGCTATATACAGATATTTGGTTCTAAGAAGTGAATAACTGCTTGCTTCTGAACACCAATAAAAGAACTCTTTTCCGTTTTTACACTTATTCCTCACATTCATTTTTTCACATGGAAAAACCATTGTGAAATCGAATTTTTGTAATTAGCTTTAACATCTATCTGGTCTATGCTTTATATATGTTTTAATTGATTTGTACATTTTTCCTCAATCCATGCATTATTCTACCAGTATATGATAAATCTGGACCAAAATTGTTTTTGTGTGAAACATAGTTATATAATTCCACAAAGTAACTACAACGATGTGATGTCCTCATGCTACAATTCATGTATGTAATTTCATGGAATGATACTAGAAGACTTAGTTTGCTTAGTTTGCTCTAAGCAATCATATATGTGTTAATTTTAAGCAAAGATTGATGGAATGTGTTTATAATTCCAGTGATTTTGAATAATTTACCACATGCATGACATGATATGAGTGAATGTGGTATTAACTTCTTCATAGAGGGGGATATATTCATTGTTCAGAAAACAAGTACTATACATAGGTGTATATTTTTTGCATTTTTCTTAATTGTTCATGAATAATATCCTTGCTGTTGATAGCGTTAGTTTTGCAGAGCAGATCAGGAATATGGTTTTTGGAATGCTTTTCACTAAATAAAAATATTTTTACTTGCAGTTGGAAGTTTCATTCTCTTTTATTCTTTATCTGTCCTCCTCTTTCATTATTGATCTGAAACTAAGAAATGCTATGCTTATTTTTTTCTGACTTTTCCCACCTGTCCTATTATAAAAATCACACATCTGAAATTCGTAAAAACATATTCAAATTGAGTTGATTTTATCAAACTCAAGTATATTTCTCTTTTCTCAAGTATATTTCTCTTAGATCAATCTGAGTTTCATACTTAAATCTACATATTCTGCTGTTTTCACCATCTTTTATAATTTCCAGGAATGTATGGCTTGTTTCTGCCTCATAGTTCTTATCCATTTGCGATTTGATAACTGTTCTTTTAGTATAAAGATATTGAATGAATACCTCACTATTAACATAACTATTTCCAAAAGGTATTTTTATCAGTAATGTATTAATGGCATGGAAGGAACTTTTTAGGAAAAACAGCAATCCAGTGAAATCTGTTTACGTCTTGGTTAGCTCTTTGCAGTAATTTCTAATCAATGCATTTGAAACTGAAAGCTGGTTCCAGCAATCAAACAAAATATATATTTTATGTGTATAATACAGGAACTGAAATGCAGTTTCCCACACTCCCAAAAAATGATGTAGGACAGAATAGAAAAGATTTTAATGGTTTTGTAGTCTCTCATTTCTTGTCAAAATCTGATAGCTGATTCTGTTCTCCTTTTGCTCTAGAAACTTGTTATTTCCCAAATTCTATTTCCTTCATATCTGGTGATAAGGTTCAACATCATTGATAAGGTGAACGACCTGTCAATGAAAAACAAGGACATTCTGTTGCATCAGTTCCCCAAACACTAGGTAATAAACATTCTATTTTCCCTTCTGTTGTGCTGTTGCTTCCAGCTAAACTACTATGCAGCTAGAAGCAATTTTCAAGTAGCACTTTCTTTGGTTAAATAATGCAATTATTTTCTCAGCTACATGTTAGAGATCATTTGGCAAAACAAGTTGATAAGATGTAATCTTGGAGAAAGTCATTCTGAGTTACTTTTTCTACTGGGTATTTACATGAATCAAAGTCCAAGAGTTTGTTACATGACAGAGTGTGGCTTTTTGTGAAGGCAGTGCTATGACAGACTCCTAGCTTTAGCTGATTTTGACCATTGCTTTGGAATTATCAACCTTCTGCCTAAAGTCTTTATTTGCTATCATGTCCTCGCTTACCTATTTACTTGATATTTTTTTTTGACTCAGTGTATCTGTTAACTATATTTCAGTACAACTTGCAATAAAAACACTGAATGTTAAAATTATTCCAACTAAATAGTAATACTGCATATTGTTATCTTCTTCTATGATGATTCAGATGCATATTAAAGATTTCATATGTATACAAAGGCTGTTATATTGGCATTTATGTCTTTGCTTAGTGAAAGTAATAAAGAAATGCAACATGTGGGCTTAAATCAACACAAATGATTGAGCTAAGCTAGTGATGGCTAACCTTTTTGTCATAGCGTGCCAAAAATGTGCATGTGTGAGTGCACACATGCCTGCACCCATAATGCAGTGCATATGTGACACCTCCCCTGCTCCCTGAGCATGCGCATGCGACCCCCCACACACACACACAATGGCTCGCATGCCGGCAGAGATGGCTCTGCATGCCACTTCCGGCACATGTGCAATAGGTTCGCCATCATGGACCTAAGGTGTGTGTGTGTTTGTATAAAAGAGGTTTCTTATGTATTGAATAATATAGAGAATTTAAGACATCCACAGCTACAATATATGAAATCATAGTGGAGGACATCTATCCTAGTCAGAAGGCGGGTTCAAAAGGGGAATTAATCTAGACTCGTTTACATAAATACAGGAGGGCCAGGTCTGACTCTCTCTCATCTAGTCTTTCCCAGGTGAAAGCTGCCAATATGAGGAGATTCCTGTGAAATAGGCATAGAACAATAAAGTAGCTAGTTTGAACCCTAACATGTAGGCCTGATGTTCCCACCTGACAAAACAAAATTGCATGCATCATTAAGTCATGACATAGATGATAGAAATTATATACTTGTGAAATATGTTATTTACATAATGTAGGCAATGACCAGGCTGAGCCTGAGGGGAGGGGTCAAGAGCATTATCAGTCTGGCATCTCTTTGCACCCATAAGTGATCTAATGATCCAGCCCACCATGAATTTCATTGACCCTTATCGCCAATTTGACTAACCATTATTTCAGATTCTTGTAAAGAGGGTTAGCATGCAATAAACCTATATTCATTTGAACTACCTTGGCTCATTTCCTGTGCTTGACAATGATATCATGATCCAATGTCCTTTCTGCCCACCCCCTCCCATGAGTGTCAATAGCGACATTAGCCTAGAATTAAAAAATAGGCTTGGCTGTGGGCTTTTTCTTTGCTCTTTTCCTGTTTTTCAACTGTGTGGTGGAGATGGGTTGGTTTTGATCCTTCACATTTGAATATGGGAGATGGGAAGTGGAGGCAAAACTTGTGTATAAAAAAAATACATCCAGAAAATTAATTATTAAATTAATTATGTCTAGATGAGATAAAGGGTAAATCAACTGTAATTTAAATAAACTAATTGTCTTAAGATTTCCTATAAATAAATATTTGTAAAGATATGAATGCTTATCTTTAGAAGAAACAGGGTTTAGTTTTACCAGGTATAGATCCAGATTATTCAATAGTGACTGATGGGATTTCAGATAAAAATTCTGGAGGGACTGGATTTAAAGAGCACACAAAGGAAAATGGAATGACGAGAATCTACTTTCTGGATCCAGTGGTTTTCATTAGCCCAAGATTGCACAATCTTTAGTAGAAAGTCACATATTGCCTTTGAGAGGTTGGAGATCTTGCATTATTAAGTGGTCAGAACCATAAAAAGAAGCCGGAGCTGCTCAACAACTAATTTTTTTTTGAATTAAAATTAAATATCCTAATGTATTTAACATAGCCCTCTATTATCATCATGCAAATTCAAATTTAGTGGCAATTGTTGAAGAATTCTGGAGTGTACAGTCTTAATTTTTGGGGAGGCTACATGTGATCTTGAGGATTCAGGCTTTGTGCTTTTCATTTGTTTGGTAATGCAGCTGAGAAAATGCTTATTTTATAACTGATTGCTTTTCTTTTGAATATAGGCTTATATTATGAATTCTAAATATTTTTTTTAAATCTTGTAAAGAAAACGTTATTTTGTGTAATGCTGTTCCAAGGTAGAGTCAATTAAGTTAACTCCTACACTGCTTTAGAATTGCAATTGTGTTGTAGTAAGAAAGGAGAATTGATGGTAGATGCAAGTTATTTCCCTTCATTTTACCCTCCCCTTTCTAGGTCGAATTCCCAGTCTTCTTGAAACTTAAAACTGGATAGTCCTACTGGATGAAAACTAAAGAGAATGGTTTGATTAATATGTACCATGTAGCAGCCCAGTATTCTTTAGAAACTCATACTAAAGAAAGTGCATTGATAAATCACAGTTCTTGTGTGATCCTTTTCACCCTTCAGTGAGATTATGAGAAGTAACTCTCTTGTTCCTGTGGACAGAGCAAAGGGCCTTCGGATGCACTGGGCACGGCCCCTGCCCGAGGCTCTTTTCACATTGTGCTTCTGAGCCCGACCAAGCAGTGCAATGTAAAAAGGGCATTGGGTTGGTGGCCACAGCAGCATGAATTCTTTATACTTCCATTGATGGTAAAGATGAAAGGTCAGGCATGGAGACTTGTTACAGTAGGAATAATTGGGGGGGGGGGGAATCCTCATTTTGTCCTGCTAGAAGAGTGGTTTCTATGACAAGAGCTCTCTATTCATGTCTTTCAGAGGAGTTTTCAATTTCAGTTGCTGGGTTTGGATAAATTGGGTACCAACATATTTGGTATTTGAGCAGCAGCTGAAATATTGATCATTTCTCTGTTGTCTTTGAGATAATATAGCAACCTACCATCAAATGTTGATTACTCACATATATTGGGTATCCTTTGTGCTCTAGAGGATGGCTAAAGATTATGGAAAAGGGAATCACTTTCTTTATTCATAAAATAAGATCCAGGCATAATCTGAGCCAATTTTCAGATTATGATAATTTTGAGTATGCAGTTTTGTCTGAGGGGATAAATACACTGCTTTGAGTTTTTGGGATGATTTGGTATGAAGATTTCAAATTTATGCAGTCGGGAAATATTTCTGGATTCCGTGCCTGTTGAAAAGTTTAACCAGCAGAAAGCTAATTTCCCGTCAACAGAACTTCTGGCTTGGTACTAAATCTGCAAAAGAAGCAGGATGACAGAAGCTATTGATAGTATGGATTGCTTGTTTTAAAATATAAAACAATTTTATTATACAAAAAAATTCCTGCGCTGGTGACAGTGCTAAAATGTTGTTTCTCCCCCCCCCACACCCTTCATGTATGGTAAGAGAGTTGAGGGAGGGGACGTAGTGCTCAGGGATTACAAGCACATGGTGGTTCACACCTAAATTAATGGACTCCATAGAATAAACCTGGGGAAAATATCATTGCAGTGTCTGGGAAAGGGACTGATAACTGCCATTTGGAGAGACTTCCTCTGTCCCCTATTTCAGGATATCTTTTATCTCCCCATGTGATCTATGCCATCCAACCTTCAGTGCCCAATATCAGCAGGCTGATATACAACTCATAATTTCTTCTAAGAAAGGAGAACAAGAACCCCTTATAACGCACTGAACCACTGCTCTATCCAACTCAATGCTGTCAACATTATCTGCCCACAATTATCTAGGGCCATACCAGGAGTTGAAGTTCTGTCCCAGCCCTTCTTTATTTAAGCTAGATATACTGGAGATGATCTCTTCAGCTTTTATGCATCAAACTGTCGGCTGACCTTCCCCAAAGCACACTTTATGCCACATTTCATTAAGTATTTTTTTTTCTTACACAATGGACTGCAAAGTTCACACCTGATTCCAGGTTCTCGGTTCTGGATGCCATAGTGTTATGCTGACAAGTGCTAATGGGATGTAACATAACCTACACAGGCCAAGGAGAAACCAATCCAAAATCTCCCACATTAGTCTCCCACTCTCTACCACCTGCATGTTTCCTCTTCTGCTCTAGGGGACAGGTAGAGTCCTCCAAACAGTGAGTCCAGCATTTCAGAAAGAGGCTTTGGAAGAAAGATCCTGGAAGCTCCATTCCCCTGGATGATGCTGTGCAGGAGATTGATGGAAGGGTAGCTGGGTTGGTTGTGCTGGGGAGCCACTTGTGGCAATGGGGTTACGAAAGGGCACGGCATGCTATGCAGGAGGGTATGAACCCAGACTTCCTTCTCAGTCCCAGCCATTGTCCTTCACCATATGCGACATCTCAATGATGTACTTCCCTTCTTTGTACTTCTGGCTGGTCTCGAAGGCTTGTTCCTGGCAAAGAAGTAAATAGGAGACACAAACCCAGCTTTAAAAACTGACGTTACCTAGTTGGGTAATGAAATATCTGCAGACAAACACCAATCTTAACATGAAGGATTCCACAGGTCAATCCCACCTACAAATATTCTCTCCTATTAGACATGAACCTACCTACTTTAGACAATGCCTCTCCCTCTCTAAAACTATAAAAACTATAACAAAAATATAACTTTGCTATTATGAGATTAAATAGGTGAAAGATAGCAAAGCATTTTCCATTGGGATGGTGTGACAAGCAGCAATAATAAATGCAGAGCACCATGGTTTTGAGAGAGATCGTAGAAAAGCTAGAATATTTGCACGAGTCTTCCCAATTGGATGGGTACACAAGGATTGCTTCGATAGTGCTGATGATGTTACCTAGTTTGGGTAATGAAACATCTGCAAGAAAATAACTAAGTTCATAGTGCTGCAAGGACATTTCAATCCCGAGCTACAAATATTCTCCTTTAAAGACTGTTTTTCTAAATCTCCCTGGTTTGGGTGCTTTCCAAAAACTTGATTGCTAGAATTACTTTTTTGAAAGGAATTTACTCACATATTTCCATCCCAGTGTAGTCTTGCAGCTTTCACAAAATATATCAGCAACTGAATGGAGACCAGTGAGCAGAAGACGTTGCTCTGCTGGACCACAGCCCACATTAACCCTGTAATCAAATCAAAAGTCAACATCTCATTTTGTCTTTACCATGATTAGGGCCCCAATTCTGTCCTAACAATAGCTTGCAAAAAAAAAAAAAAATCCTAGGTATGAGGAATATCCCTGTCCTATGATATCTGAAGTGATCATTTAGGAGAAAGTTTTTTAAAACAAAACTTTTTTTCAAGTAACTATGAAGATATATTAGATTATATATTAGACTATGATTTACTTACTTGGCTATAATAGTTTAGTAGTTTCAGTTTCCAGATGACAATGCAATGAATATATTTTTTACAATGTGGGCATTCATACTTTATAAAGAAAAAATAAACATTTTTCCAGGAAATCTGAAAACCCAACACAAGAAATAGAAAATGGATTCTAAATTTAATCTCAGAGCGGCCTCCAGTGGCAAAGAAGGGTCTACAGGCAGTAGTACATTGTGCTCAGAATATTAACAATTGGGGCACATCAATAGTATTGATTACAAGTGTCTAGGCAGAGACAACTTGGATAATTCTGTTTTACTGAAACAAAGTAATTACTAATTTTATGCATTTCAATTTCTCATTTTCCTGACTTTGTTTTGTGAATTTGGCTAAACACAAAAAAGTCTACATGAAAATGTTGCCCACATTTTCATGCATGCCTATTTAAATATTCAAACTAATGGTTTGGTTGTTTTAAATTAATACATATCAAGAACGTAATTAAATTCTGGAAATGGAATCAGGACATTGTGGTAGAATGAAAGAAAAAATTATATGTTGTTTAATTTGATCTTGCCTCAGTTATTTGGGTTCTACTGCATTACGAATCCCCTTCCTGAAGTACCATCATTTTATTTCTAACTACTGTTATGCAGAGCTATAAGGATGGAGGTTTTGCAGTGCAGCTATTTGAAACTCAACGAGGAATGAATAGTATTCTATTTAGATTTATTTCACATTATCATATTTGAAGGCAGAAGCAGATAAGGATTATCACAAGAGCAGTGTAACCATCACTTAATAGTCAGCTTTTGAATAACTAATGCAGAAAACTCATCAGGACTGCCAAATAAGAATATATAGGTAGTTCGTAATTTCCAATAGAGATGGTCAAACAGATATTTTGCTATAATCAACCTCTATATTCCTTTCACTTCAAGAAGAGTGGTTATTTCTGGAGCCAAAGGAATCTGGTCCAGAACAATTGCTTGGCTGGGATCACTATCCGTGTCAGAGATATGTTACATCTCTGACTCAGTCCCACTGAGTTGTAGTTGAGCTTTCTTCTGCTGAAGGCCAATTAGAAATAAAGAGAATGAAAATAATACATTTGTCAAAAACACCTGCACTGTAAACTTTTTATACATCAGGGTCTCCAAATTTGGCAACTTTTAAGGTTTGTGAAATTCAATTCCCAGAATTCATCAGCCAGCCATGCTGGTGCAGAATTCTGGGAATTGGAAGTTCACAATTCTTAAAGTTGCCAAATTTCAAGACCCCTAGTAGGCATTACAAAAATTAGTATTATAAATCAGGAGGCTGATCAGCAATTTTCAAATCTCTCTTTCAAATTTCATAATGGAACTTTAGTAGTCACATATGGAAATTTGGAATTAATTTGATTCTTTTAAAGAACGGAGGAATGAACATTTGGGAGTTATACTTGAGGAAAAAGAAATTGTTAAGAAAGATACCACTTTCTAGGAACTGCTTAATGCATAGATCAGAGGAAAAGAAGAGATGTCATCTCCAATAATTAGAATCAGGAATAGACCGTTCTTTAAAACCAAAAATGTATCCTCCTCTGGGTTGTGGAGTTAAGAGAGAATTCCAGTGATACAATGCAATAGGTTGGGTTCCATGTATAAAGCCTAATAAATGCTATAATATTGGAGGTCAATTGCCAAATTAAAGAATGGCAATGGTAATCTATCAAAAGCAAAAATAGGACAGAAATGTCCCAATATATTGCTGGGAAGCCTTTTCATATGTTTTATTCCCTATTTCTATTTCAGAATTCGAACAAATTAGCCTTGGAGACAGATGAGCTGCAGCTGTAAGAATGTGTTGATACAGAAGATACTGAGTGAGATATGACATATATGTCACATGCAGGTTATTTGGAGGAATACTGAATTATACATCTCGCTCCAATAGCTTTACTTTTATCTATAAAAATAGATCTCCCAATACTTAAAATTCTCCTCTTTTGCAAAAGAGCTATTTTCTTCCATTCGAAGGCAAAAAAACAAAACCAAACCCAAAAGCCTGCTTCCACTTTGCATGCTCCTCACCTGTATCCCATTCCCACCAAATAAAACCAATTGCAGAGGACACTCACACAGAATTGAAAAGATAGGCGCGACCATGACTCCCCTGGAAGGACTGTGGAAATAAAGTATAAAAGTTATGTCCTCTCCCTTATAAGATGATTGAATCCCCTTCCCAAACCCAACCACTCAGTAGGGATCCCAAGTTGTAAGAAAAATCAAGCTGTTCTTAAGACAGACTGATATTGCTGGAGGATCCCAGGAGCTGCAGTTAGGTATCCCAGAACAAGCAATGCTGTGAGGAAGCACATTGCCAGAGTCTGGTTGGGCCGCAGATAAATGATAGTTCTAACTAAGTTTGTCATTGTGATCCTAAGAGCACACGCACCTTGGAGATGAGCTCATCATGTTTGGCCAAGTGTGCCCTGCAGTGGACACAGCTGTAAGTCCGGTGGCACCGGGGCAGGTAACTGCGGAAAGTTTTGGTAGGGAGACAAGCAGCTGGTGGCACTGGCTCACAGCTGGGCATGACAGGCTGGAGAGCGATGCCTTGTCGAGGTGGGGGAGCTGGCGCTGTGCAGCCCCCACATAAGCGATCACAAGTGAAGCAGCGAAGCAGGTTGGCTAGAGCCGTTTTTCAAAAAAGTGAAGTTTGGGGGGGCTGCACTGCCAGGGCCCCCCCAGATGAGAACCAGACCGAAAGGGGAGGCACCTAGTGAGAGAAAAGGGGAAGGAATAAGCAAAGGAGCAATGCAAAGTTTCTTGGACCATTGGGGGCTGGGAAATGAAGGAATGGACCTTGTCATGTATGTTCAAAACAAGCATTAACAAATAAAATTGTTAAGTGATTTCAGCTGGTCGAAAGGAGATCCTCAAAGTCACATTTTTGTTCTACAAACCAGTTTCATGAGTTCTTTCAAGATGAAGAAAACTACACATATTTTGATTTCATTTTTCCCTGGCCCAAGAATCTTAGCTGCCATAATGATAATGAATTATTTTCCTGTCAGTGAGTATAAAAACAAAGCAGTGTGCTTTTCTTATATACTTTTCAAACTTCTACAACTAAGCTTTTCATAAGTGTGCTTAATCCTGAAAATTTGGGCTGAACCAGATCCCTTAAATTAAAAATATTACTCTCTTCATCTTAATTGGCCAGCTGATTTAGAAACAGTTTTTGTTTGTTTTGTCACTGCCAGTCATGTCAGTAACCCAGCGTCATCAATATCAGTCGTGATGCTGAGACGGACAGCCGTATAATTTGAAGTTCTTGTCAAGCATCAAAATGTGACCTGCCAAAAACTACCAAGCAGCCGTTGAGTAACATTTCATTATATTATTTCTAGTTTGACAAGCCAGCATTCAGTTTAATTACTGTAATGCGCAGGCCTTTCTTAAAGCTCTCCTGAGTAGCTGCTACAATAGCTACCAATAATGTATCTTTCCCCAATGCATTCCTACTTATTAAACACCCCCCCCCCATCATCCGTGCCGACGTAATACGGCTCACCATACACATTCATTCAAAGTCGCCTGTTCCCCAGTTCTGACAGCTTCCACCCCCTCGAGTTCGCTCCCTGCCGGCAAAAGCAGGCGTTGCACCTCGAGTTAGCTGACTTTTCGGGAGCTCCTCCCCTTCCCCCCCCCCCCCCGGTCTGCGCGTTTGTCCCCTTGCGATTCGCAACCCTCGTACCGTCCCTCAGCGAATCACACACGGGGAGGGTTGAGATCTTGTTAGCGACTCCAGATCCCTAACCGCTCGGCTTTCGATTAAATGCAGTTAAATAAATGATTAAAAAAAAAAAAAAAAAAGGGTCGCCTCGCTACGCCCGGGTGCAACTTGTATTGCGTCGCTTGCCCTTCTCCTCCGTTCCCGTCCGCTTCCCCCTCTCTTCGAAGGAGCAGCGAACGGAGGGGGAAGGAAGGAAGGAAGGAAGGAAGGAAGGAGGTGGGGGCGAGAAAAAAAATCAGTGAAAGTGGGAGGAGCCCGAAGACCAGCCGCGTTAATCACCGCAGAGTCTGACTCACGTGGCTGCCTGCGCGGAAAGAAAATAAAGGCGGCGTGGGGAAGTTCCCCGCGGGACTCGCTCCTGGTGGGGATATAACGGGGAGAGGATGGGAGAAGGGTGGCAGCTTTTATCTTTCCCGCTGCCCAGCGAGAGATAGCTCTCAGGCCAAGGCTCAGGGTCGGCCAAACGCAGCGGGAGGGAAGGGAAAGTTTCGGCTGCGCCGACGCCTGCTCTGCCCTCTCCGCTGCTCACCTTGAAACCTGCTTCCCGGGGGGCTCTCCTCCTCCGGCCCCGCCTGTTCCAGCTGAGGCTCCGCGCGGGGTCGTAAAGCAAGGGGACAGCAGCGGCTTCAGAGAAACCCGAGGGCTGTTTTTGTGCACCGTCCGTAGCCGAATGTGGCGGTGTGTTGTGGAACCGCATCATAACATTGTGAGTCATCCATCCCTCCTCCTCCTCTTCTCCCCCGCCGCCGCCGCCGCCGCCGCCCCCCCCCCTTCGGTCTCCCGCGACGTCAGAGCGGGGGTCGGAGACACGGATCAAGAAAGGAGGGGACGAGCTCGAGTCACCCCGACAGGGACGCTGAGGGGAGAGAGGGCGCCCCGGCAGGGCACGCGGCACTCTGGGGCAGAAAACCGGCATGGGGGGGGGGGGGGGAAAGGGCAGCTGAGAGAGGACGGGCGGACCGGAGCCCTGACTGGGGGAAAGGCGCGCGGGAATCGCTCTCCCCTCAGTTGCTGCCTGAGGCAAACTCTGACGCAGGGAGAGAGAGACGCAGCGTAAGGGTCACCGCCGGCTGGAAAGCTGCAATCTCGCTTTTCGAGGCGCTTCGTCCAGACTCTCGAGTCTGGACCTTCCCTCCACCCCAGCCTGTCCAGTTCTTTGGGAAATGGTCCCGGGACCCTCGCTGCCTCCTTCTCCGGTGCATGTGATGCTCCAAGCATAGGAAAGCCCCAGAATTTGCTCCTGCTCAGCTTCCCGTTCCTGCCAGCCTCGACATTGCTCAACCTTCCTCTCATGTCCTCAAAAGCGACATCCCCTCGTGGCTAGGTCCGCGGATTTGGAATATCTCAAAGGAGAACGTATTTCCAGATGTGGGCTTGGAGTTCAAAAGTAAATAACTGCTTAGTATGTGATTTTGGCCCCATAAAACCGGGTAGGAGTTTAGGTGTTGGCATCTGTCGGCGCTGAATTGCAGTCGTTTTAGTTTCTAAACAGTAGAAAGAAAAACTCGATCCCATTACAAAGATTCAGAAACCTTCCTTCACTTATCAACCAAGATATATACCAAGAATCCCCAACCCAAGCCTGCCTCCATGCAAGCATGGACCATGTTACTGAGGCATAAAATACTAAGAGCCATACATACCCAGGAAATGATATAACTGAGCACTTCATGTTGGCTTAAATATATGCAGGTTCTAGAATAGTTCAGAATTTGTCATACAGAATTCTCCAAGATAGGTTTGGCACTCATGATAAGGGCATCTACAATCAGCAAATCTATTTGCTTGTCTTGAGGGGCTATCATTATGTCTGGCACTGAAAACCATGACAGCACATCTTGGAACCAATGAGAATGTATTAGAAACCTTGATAGACACTGGCTGAAATTCAGTAAGTAAGCCTAGTCCTAAATTGCTATGTTCGATAATATTCTAGGACTACCCTATAATTCACTAAATTGCAGACAACTGAGTCTGTCCTAATTTTAAGATTGGAAGGAAATGTGCCTTTGGATCCTTTGTGGCACTTCTATTGGACTGTTACTGCATTTAGAATTTGACTAGTATGCATCATGCTACTTTCATCAGTACTAACTTC
Organism: Laticauda colubrina; assembly: GCA_015471245.1. Classification (NCBI taxonomy): domain Eukaryota; kingdom Metazoa; phylum Chordata; class Lepidosauria; order Squamata; family Elapidae; genus Laticauda; species Laticauda colubrina. Next base: position 32,133,653 of record BLBF01000032.1, read on the forward strand.
TAATTGGTAATTCACATTTAGAAAACAATGGAATAGTGGAAATTATTATTTTGAGAATACATTGTTATTACAATCACTAGCCCAATATTTGGGCTGCCATTCCAAATTGATTGTCTTCAGGGCCTTCATCAGTCATGCTGGACATAGAAACATTTGGAAGCTGTTTAACTTTCCATCCTCCATGACCACAAGAACATTTATCTCTGACACTGGCAAACGTATCAAAGATGACTTCATTTTTGCTAGATATAAGAGGGCTATTACAAAGGAGTGAGTGAGATGGCAGCATCTAAATTTTATGAATTTAAAGAAATCTCTTGTATTATCTTTTAGTTTCTTTGCTTCCAATATTTTCTTTTTTTAACTCTACAACCTCTCTGGTCTGTTTCAACTTAGCTTATAGTCAAAGCAGTCTTTCCCCTACTTGTCACAAAGGCTATCTGTCCTATTGTCAGAGATCATTAATTAAAATGAAAATACAAATATTTTTATACGTATGAGTGACTGCAACCATTCACTGACTATATAGCTTACAGTTCAAAAACAAAAATCAGAAGGAATCTGATAGATTACACATTTTAAAAGGGATAAATTTTGTGAGCTTCAACTTTATCAAAATGAGCACATGGTATAAAGAAGATACTGTAAATGAGAACTAAAACTGATTGCAATGAATGATGGAGGAAGGGATTAGTTAAAGTTTTGAACATACCCCTCATGAATTTGTCTAGTTTCATTTTAATGTCATCAAATTTAGCATCAATACCTCTTAAAGTTGCAGTTTTCTTATCTATTGTATAAGATTATTAGTGGCTATCAATCTTGGCTAGTATTACAGGAATACTAATGACTGGCCGGCATGAATTAAAGGGCACTAACACATTTCCCAGAAACATTCGGTGGCTAGTGGAAGAATAGAACTAACAGAACTCTGAGGCATTTGCTTTAATCCAACAGGGAAGTTGCAACTAAATCTGGAAATGAAGTATACCGGTCCAAGACTAGTAGTTTTTCCTTCCCTTACATTCATTCAATAGGAACTTTTTTGTCTCTATTGTCCATTATAGCTCTATTACAGGTACTGTAGTCTTCAGTTAATTTTCCTCGTGCAACAACTGTTTCAAGTTATGACTGCGATGAAAAAGTATCTCTGTGAGCAGTCCTCAAATTTATCTGGAAAGCAAAGGAAAACAGAAATAAGATCATAAACACAGTTGTGGATTTATTTAGTGATTGCTTTGGTTAACAACCAAGTTGCTGATCCTAATTGTGGTCACTAAATGAGGGTCATTTGTATAGCAATACAGTAATGGACAGTTTAAATTTATCTAATTCACATAAGGCCAAAATGAAAGTTTACAGTCAAGTTATATTTCACCAGCATATTGGTACCAGATATGAAAAAAGAATATGACATAAAACTGCAATCTTATGCTCACTGATTTGTAATCCCCATTACACTCAATATAACTTACTTTTGAATGAAATGTGGGAATGCATTTGCACAAATCAAAAGGATTCAAACACCATTTACTGCTCATAAAAATATCATCACAATTAATGGAAAGAACTGCCCGACCAACAAGATTTCAAGAACAGATGGCAAAAATATACAGAAGGGCTGTTTGCCAACAACAAAGGCCTACTTCCTCAGGATAATGAGGAAAGGGAAGCAGAAATAGAGTCAGTCATCCTTCAGGAAAAATTCATCTTTGTAAGATCCTAGGTGTTACCATTTGTGCAGAAATAGCCGAACCCTATATCACTCACAACTATCACAGACTTGCAAGAAAATTTGGGAAATGAACACATGGCAAGAGATTGGAAAAAAATCAGTGTTTATTCCATTGCCAAAAATGTGTGATTCCAATTCCTGCACAATTGACCTCATAGTTCATATTAGCAATATATTCGAGGACATCTAAAGAATATCTGCATCTGCTTTATTGATTACAAGAAGAGCTTTGATTGTGCCGATCATGACAAGCTATGAAGGGCCCTAGAAGATCAAGGGGTACCAACACATCTGATTAATTGGAGCAGTTGCTTGACAGAAATTAGGAAGCCACTGCAAACATCACATGAAGATACTGGTTGATTCAATATAGAAAAAAAAAGTGTGTCAAGATTGCATACTTTCACCTTTCCTATTCAACCTGTATACTGAAGTAATCATAGAAAGCTAGAACTTGAAGAATAAAAATTCAGAGTGAAGATTGAAGGAAGGGACATCAACAATCTTTGATATGCTGATGATACAAATCTCCTCTCAGAAACCAAAGAAGGCCAGAATCATCTGATTAAGGATTAAAGATGGAAATGAGAAATTTGGCCTTTTCCTGAAACATCAAAAAGACTGAGCACTGTAGGGAATGGAAATATCAAACTAACAGTTCAGAGTGAAGAGACCAGGTGCGTGCAAGCATTCACTTTCTTAGGATTGCAGATTGATCAAAGCAATTGGACTATATAAAACCAGTCATATCATTGGAAGGCAAAATCACAAAATTCTGGCTTACTTATTTTAGTCATTCTCCCTAGAAAAGAAAGAAGCAGGTAGAGTCACTTTTTGCACTGAGAACTTGAAGATTCAGCAGCTCCTCCCTTCAAAAACATAGCTAGTCATAATGTAGCAATACAGAGAAATAAGTAGGGGCGTGCATAAGCGCACCAACGTGCCAACCATCCCTGTCCTATTGTTTCTTTTTTATTGTGTATCCATTTCGTGTATCCATAACTATGTTTATACTTATACCTGTTATCTTATAATTGCTTTACAAAATAAATAAAATAAAAATAAAATAAGTATGCCTTTTGCAAGGATCAAACCACCAAGTAATATTTATTAAGCTGAAGATACTATTGTATGTAGAAGTGTGGAGTTAGAAATATTATCCCTTTCCTAGAAATACCACAATTTGACTCCAGTGACAAGCCACCAACCACCGCGCATCTCCTATGATGACAAAAGGATTTTCTTAGTTCAAGGGTCTTCAACCTTGGCAGGTTTAAGACTTTTGGACTTCAATTCCTAGAATTCCTGAGCTAACATGACTGGAGGAGGAATTATGAGAGTTGAAGTCCATAAGTATTAAAGCTGTCAAGTTTGAAGGCCCCTGTCATTATATTAAAATATCTAAGGAAGACATGTCTGAAGTGCTCTTTGAGGCATTGACAATAAGAAACAGTCTGAAAGTCATCCTGATCGTTTGACATAAAACTACATTTCCCAGAAGCAGGCAAACAGGATTTCCTCTTTCACCTTTTGTTTGTGTGCACTAACAAACATTTCCCTTGTGCCACTGGGCGAGGAGGCCGCCTTGAAACAAGTGGCTATCAAGTGGCTGTCTAATTGTTATGCTTCCCTCACTTCCGGAGTAACTGGCATTTCCGTTGTCAAGACAATTCGAGTGGTTGGATCCCTGTGGATTTAATTGGTGGATTTCTGCTGCTTTCTTCATGGTTCTGTCTCTGTTACTGTAAAGGTGGTTCAACTTTTAAGCTGTTCCTTCCACCAGATGGCTCCTTTCTTTCTTGGGAACACTTCATTCTTGACGCCGCCTTAATCTCGCTGTTTCTCATGTATTGTTTTGATATTTGATGAAACAATGGGACAGAAATCCCTTTGGGAAATGCTTCCTTTTGCTTTAATCAGCTCAACACTATAAATCTTTAACATTTTTCAGTGATTTTTATGATTGATTGATTATTACATGCCATCAAGTCGTGGTCAGCTGCCAGCGAGCCATATAGATAAGATTTCATCAATGAGTTTTTATGACGCCGAAGCAATAAGGATGTTACTAACTAGAACATACAGCACAATTTTCATCTGATATTAGCTGTGTGGCAAACCCCAACTCGTTTTGAAAAGCCGAGCATTATTATTCCTGATGATGACCTGTATAGGGAACCATAACAAAATCCTAGTTTTGTCAAAGAGACTGTGTCCTGGAAAATCTCAAGAG
>BLBF01000032.1:32137630-32151207 GCA_015471245.1 Laticauda colubrina
TTAACTGGAACCTCAGAACCTGGAGCTGTACATTGAAAAGAGCAGCTGTGCAGTTGTAATTTAAGCCCATGGTGGCTCTAGAGAGTTTCTTTTAATAATATTAGTCATAACAGATATACTTTCAATACACAGTGCATTTTACTATGTGCGACAAAAAGAAAAGGGAATGACTTTTTGTTCATATGGTCATTACATTAGAAGGAATTAACATTATGAAGCAATCAAAGTGGTTTAGGCCAACATCATGGCTACCAAAAAATGGTTGGTCTCTCCAGGAAAGTATTGAGTATTTCCAATTATACTCAATTATCCTAAATTCTTCCAAATTGGGTTCTCTTAGATATTGAAAGTAAAGTTTCAATGAGTTTCTACTAGCAGCAATTAGTATAGTGTCTGTTCCTAAAAAGAGTTGTAATCTAGCATACAAAGAGAGATCCAACTTAGGACAGTTAATTAGACCATAAATATGAAATCAAAATGTTTTCACCTTTTTGGAGGACATACTTAGGGGAGAAGCACTCTTTCACTGTTTCATATAAAAAGAGAATTTGATTTTTTTTTAGTAAGTCTGGCATCCAACAACAAACTTAAATGATTTTGTTAAATTGTGCTTTGTCCTCATAGAATTTGTGAATAAAACAAGATGGCAGAAGAGACTGGAGATGAAAAGAAACTGGTTGCCAAGTTTGAGCTGGAGAGGGAGACTGAACTCCGCTTTGAAGTTGAGGCCTCACAAACTGTCCAGCTGGAACTTATGACAGGCATGGCTGAAATCTTTGGAACTGAGTTGACACGGAACAAGAAATTCACCTTCGATGCTGGTGCTAAAGTTGCTGTATTTACCTGGCATGGTTGTTCTGTGCAACTAACTGGTCGGACTGAAGTTGCCTATATCTCCAAAGATACACCCATGCTTCTCTACCTCAATACACACACAGCTCTGGAGCAGATGCGGTGGCAGGCTGAGCGTGAAGATGAGCGGGGACCTCGGGTGATGGTAGTGGGCCCCACAGATGTAGGCAAGTCAACGGTCTGCCGCCTGCTATTGAATTATGCGGTGCGTCTTGGACGCCGACCCACATTTGTGGAACTAGACGTAGGCCAGGGCTCAATTTCAATTCCAGGAACTATGGGAGCACTCTATATTGAGCGACCTGCAGATGTTGAAGAAGGATTCTCTGTTCAAGCCCCCCTAGTTTATCATTTTGGGTCCACCACACCTGGCACAAACATCAAACTCTATAACAAAGTAAGTATTGTGTGATGAAAAAAGCAATGATAAGAAGGATCTGCATAAAGTCTGGCTCCATAAATGATCTCAGAATAGAACTTTGGGGTGGAGATTTGAGGCACCATTTTTAACTACTTGTCTGGTTTCTTTGGACCTTTGTGGAATAGCTTTTCCTGTTTTATTTACATGGAGAAAAGATATAACTATAAAGCAAATCTTTTCATTCCCTTGATTACTAAATGGTATGTATAAGCAGGAGATGACTATAGTCATTTTGCTCCAATTATAACTGCGATTGGGCATTATCAGAGAAATAGTAGATAATGAGAGAGAAATTAGCATGATTAGTTGTTTACCATACAAAACTCACTCATAGAGAAAGAAAGGTTAGAATTTCTCTTTCTTCAGTTTTGAAGCTGATGCATATAAGCTATTTGTAGATAACTATTAAGATTTTGTAAAGATATCAGAACTCCGCTATCTTTGACACTTTTTGACAAGTGTGTTTTGTACAGGTATAATTTGAAAAAATATCTCAGAAAGAATTGTTTAGCTGTGATTTTTGTTATAATGTATAAACAAAGCTTGAATCAAGAATACAGCCAGGTATAAGCAATCTTCTTCATCTATACTTGATGTTTATTTACTTTTATTATGTTAGTCTGGTTTATGTAACTGATTAACTGGAAGTCTGATTCAAACATAATTTTAGGTTAAGTCTTGCTATACTCATGATAAAGATTAGGAATGCAGGCTTGGTGACCCTGTAGCAGAGTAGTGATTTATCCAAGATTTATTAGGATATATCCAAGATTTATCAGGTTGAGGAATAGGTTACATAATGAATAAAGATTTGAAATATGAGTGTTTTCAGGATCTTTGTGGTAGCAACTACTTCAAACTGTTAAGAAGAGGGAAAGGGTTATAACTTAATGGAAGATATTTAAGCTCATGAGTTTTAGTAAAATATTGAGGATAACGTGAAGGCTCAAGAAACCAAATTAGGCTCTGATGGACTAGGGCAGGGGTATCAAACTCAAAGCCTGAGGGCCGGATCCGGCCCACGGGGTATTTAGATCTGGCTTGCGGGGCTGCCCTGGAAACATCTGACTGGCCTGCGGGACCTCTGATAGCGAAAACGGAGCTCGGGAGGGCCATGAGCTCTTTTCCAGTGCTTGGGCCCCCACTGGCACCCCTGACATGAGCGACATCGAGCTAGCCATGCCCCCCTCCCTCCCCAAGGTCAAACACAACCCTGATGCGGCTCTCTATGAAACTGAGTTTGATGCCCCTGGGCTAGGGTAACAATAAATAGTCTTTGTCTAAGGGCAGGTTCATATGTTTTTTAAAAAAAACTTACAAGAATGAACTTTTGAAGGGCTGAGGCTTTCAAAAAGGATTAGTTTCACTTCATGTCATAAGTGTTTTATCCCATGAGTTTTGTAGTTTCCTGTTAATTATATGCTTCTATTTCTTGTTTTTCTGTAGATCACATCTCGCTTGGCTGACGTGTTTAATCAACGCTGTGAAGTGAACCGCAGAGCTTCAATCAGTGGCTGTATCATCAATACTTGTGGCTGGGTGAAGGGATCTGGATATCAGGCACTTGTACATGCTGCTTCTGCTTTTGAAGTTGATGTTGTTGTAGTGTTGGATCAAGAACGCCTCTACAATGAACTGAAACGAGATCTGCCTCACTTTGTTCGAACTGTGCTACTTCCCAAATCAGGTGGAGTAGTAGAGCGCTCTAAAGATTTTCGGCGGGAGTTTCGTGATGACCGCATACGTGAATACTTCTATGGCTTCCGAGGATGTTTCTATCCACATGCTTTTGATGTTAAGTTCTCTGATGTTAAGATATATAAAGTGGGAGCTCCCACTATCCCTGACTCATGTCTGCCTCTGGGCATGTCACAAGAAGACAATCAACTCAAGCTAGTTCCAGTTACACCCGGTCGTGACATGGTTCATCATCTGTTAAGTGTTAGTACTGCTGATGGCACTGATGAGAACATCTCTGAGACCAGTGTGGCTGGTTTCATTGTGGTAACTGGAGTAGACCTGGAACGCCAAGTGTTCACAGTGCTTTCACCAGCACCACGCCCATTACCAAAGAATTTCCTACTCATCATGGACATTCGTTTCATGGATCTCAAGTAGTGTCCTGACTGGAAAAGCTCCATCAAGTTCCCAGTAGCTCTTTTACAAATAAAATTACAATTTTAAATGGAATAATTTCCCCAAAAAGAGACATAAGAAGTGTGTACAGTAGAAGTTGAGCTATTTGAAAGGGGAAAAAAAATCAGTTCTATTTTTTATCAATCATTAGATAATTCTCAAACATGAATCGGAGAAGATTCATAGATTTTGGCTCACGAACAACTATAATAAATAGAGTTGTGGACTAGCAAATTGTTTGGTTTGCATTTTTTCTTGAGCCTCTTTTTCTGAAACTGGGATTCTGCCTAATATGTTTATCCTTAGGCAACCATAATGTGTAAGCTTGGAAGTGGTTAGTGATGTACATTTTGAATGATTCCTCTATCACCGACCTCCCCATATAGATGTATTTGTATTCTGCAGACAACACAGGCAATGTTATAAAATTTTACAGGATTAGAAACTTTAATTTCACTGAGGTTCCAATTCTTGAAAACTATAATTGTAGTTTAAATTTAATTATTCTCCATTTTGAAGAAACTGGAGCAGTTTGTGATCCCAGTTCCCTTCATATTACAGATCATTTTAAGTCAGCCTATTCTCTTTCAATAAATCACAAACATATGAGTATCATATTTGTGGCCCTGTTTATGTAACACTATGATGTGGACCTGCAAGAATTTGGCCCTTCCTCCTTAATAATAACAGAAATCCACTCAATATCATATGATTCAAGATTCCCTGCTGATCCACTGGTAATTCTTATTTACTGAACTTTAGCAGCATCTTTAAAACAACCCTTCTTCCTAAATCTCATTAGATAAAACTATTCTCTGTTGACTAAGATTTATTTAGCTACTCAAGTGGGAGGGAAATCCAACAAATAACTAACTTGGAAATGGTCAGAGCTTCCTTTATTAAAATGTAATCACCTCAACATACTTCATACTTGTCGTACTCATACTTCCATGTAAGAATATTTCTCTTCCCTAGTTTCTAGAGAATGTAATGTCAAAAATGACAGCAGTGCAATAAGTACATTACTGTCTTTAACTTTGATTTAAAGTTTAAACAAAGTTTCCACAATATAATCATTAAACTGGCCTAATATTAATCCAGCTTGATTTTTAAGGTACATCAGTAGTTCCCTTTAATTCAAACGGCTCTACAGAGATGTATGGAACTGTCTCCAATGAACAAGATTGTTCTTCATTCCCCTCATCTTGAAGTTACAATACAAAGATGGAATGAATTCTCTTTATAAAGGGTATAGTCTAGAACACCATATGGATTTTGACAGTTTTTTTTTCCTGTATCATGCCTTTTCAGTCCTGCAACTAATATGATTATGTTGGCTACTCATTCAGGTGATAAATGCAGAGCCCTAAGTGGGCTGAGTTTAAGTAAAGCCTTTCTGGGGATCCCTGGGGAAGCAATAGCAGACTGAAGACAGTATTGAAGAGAGCCAAGCCAATGCCAGTGATGAAAAGAGCCAGTGAATGGATCGGCTCTCCAAACTCATTTTTTCCTCTTTTCTCATTTTTTCCCTTTGGCCATTTTATGTTTTTTAAATTGATATTATTTTTGTTATTGTTGTAATTTTAAATTACAGTGAAAATTATTTTTAAAAGTTGAGGCAAAACCTTTCTTGTCTTCCTGTTGTACTCTGCACACTGACAGTTATCAGAGAAATTCATCCAGCTAGTTCAAAATAATATGCACCATTGGTTTCCCTCAGCCAGCAAGCTTTTGTTTTTCTGAAGACTAAAGTTACATACTAAAATGCTAACCCTGAATTGAATTGTGAATCAAAATATTTTAGTATTCTGTATTGCCTTCTGTTAGTTTGCTGATATTTTTCACTGTTGAATGGCTAACTTATAGACATACTATAATGTAATCTGTACTTCAAAATCTCCACATCTTGTTGATGAGTTACTGTGCCTGATTTAGTCCTTGAAGTTTTGGCCCAGAATGGTAAGAACAGCTGGTTCCAAGCATTAAAAAAGAAGGGGATACTTCTACAATATCACTCTGCTAATTATATTCATGCATAGATATATATTTTCTCTCTCTAGTCTTATCTCCTTCTCATATGCCTAGAATCTGATCTGAACTTTCAGCTGAGTTCTTTGAGAGTGGTAACTGGTATGAAATTGCTGAACCAGCATTCAAGCGAGAATTTGAACAGATGTTTTGCAGATGTCTCTTCTATCTGTTTAACTCAGTAGGCGTCTGTCAAATTTTGAAGAATAAGCAATTGTCTCTGCCTGCATTACTGCTTCCTCCTCAGAATAGCATTTTTAAATACATTTGCTCTGCCTGATCATATAGAATCTCAGGATATAAGCAAGGGTCTTCAAACGTGGCAAGTTTAAGACTTGTGGACTTCAACTCCCAGAATTCCTGAGCTAACATGACTGGAGGAGGAATTCTGGGAGTTGAAGTTCATAAGTATTAAAGCTGTCAAGTTTGAAGACCCTGATGTAGAGTTAAGCCCATGTCCCACTGCACCAACGGATGTAAAGAGGATGTAAAAAGTGCCATCCATTGGAAAACGCGATGCATCCATTATGTACTCACTGCATACGTGTTTCATACGCTCTATCCCTCCAGCATCCGTCCACTGAGATTTCATCCGCCCAAGAAGTTTTGAGCTGCACAAAACTTTGTGAACGGATGAACTTTCCGCTGTGTACGATGTAAATCCGTGACATCCGAGCAACAAACGTTCTATGTCCGTTTATCATCCGTTAAACGTCCGCTGTATCCTCTCTGCATCCTCTGGGCATCCCCTCAACTCACACCCGCTGCAGCTGAAAACGGAAAGAGGAAGGAAACAAAAGGTACACAGAACGTCTACACAGCGTTAGTAACACGGAAATAGAAAGGATGTGCAGTGAACGGTTTGCATCCGATACACATCCTCTAGGCTTCCTATGAACATCTGTTTAACATCCTCGCTACATACTACCCACGTCCATTCTTTTCCATTCTTTTCTGTTCTGTTTATACAAATTTTCGCCACTTTTTGGAGCGGATGACAACGGATGGAGCCAGCCCTGAAATTTTGCTCATCCGCTGTGTCCTTTATGCATACGTTTTGCGTCCGTCGGCCAGTGGGACAGGGCCTTAATAAGTTGTTTAACGCCACCTATGGTTTTCAAATGGTAGTATGTATGGAAGTAAGTTGTCAGCCATCATTTTACGGTTACTAAATAGATTATCCCGTCATAGTGCCTAAGATTACAGTTATCGGTTTGGAAACTATTTCCTATGACTCAATTTTCTACTAACAAAAACTGTAACACAAGTATTCTGCCAAGCTCTTGAAACAAGTCTTTTTCTGGCTAGTATCCCAGGCATCTATATGTAAAATATACTGTATGGCAACTTGCAATCTGCAAATACTAAGATTGGTGTAATGGTCAATTTATTTTAAAGCCTCAAAAGCCTTGTAACATGCTAAATTCCCCTTTCAGGAGACTGTCTTACAGCCCAAATCAATTTTCACTTATCAGATAAAAATGTTACAAGTTTTTGCAATAACAAAATAATTTTAGCATGGAGACAAGTAAACTAATAAAATGGATCATAGTAGAAATCTCACCATGGTCAAAATCATGTACTAAGAAAATCTGGATTAATTCCTTTTTCTATATTCTTCAAAGAGTATTAGGGATATAGATTTTTTTTCTTTCCTGTTATTCGCAATGTAGTAATTGCATGACATATTTCTGTATCTCTCCAATGTGTCTGCATCTTTAAAAGCAGCATTACTGAACAAAATATTTTTCTGAATTCATGTATTACAAAGTAGTTCGCAGCGTGTGTACCAGAATATGTACCAATTTTGTAGCACGATGCTTTCTAAACTGCAAGTATGGAGTTCACAAGAAAAAACGCAGTCATTACTTTGCAATTACAGTTTAACATCAGATCCCATTAAACAAAAATCTCCCTGAGCCAGAATTATCTAGCCATAGGTTTGGTCTGAATGAGTCAGCCATAACGATGTAACAAACAGCAGTTTCAATATAGCAGGGTAGCTATAATGGAAAACAATTGTTAGGCTAGAAGGCAGTTTGTGAATCTTGAATCTGGAGACCTGGTTTAATATCCAGGCTCCTCCATTGTGTTCTATATAGCTTCCTTACTTGGACATATTAGAATCTAGAAACATGATTTCTACACATATGAGATCTTCTACCAGAAATACAACTGAAGATTCTGCTCAAGACAATTTGAACAGTGATCTGCAGGAGAATCTCTGCAAATTCTTCAAAGATACGCGATTTCACACAGCCACCCTCATTCCCTCGTATCGAAACATAAAAATAAATACGCAACTATCACATGCATGCCCATTCTACTCTTCCAGCCCCGCCCCCCCCCCCCCAATTTATCAAGCAAACGTTTGACCCGGATGCTTCCAGACGCGTAACGTCACTCACACGCATGCGAATAACTACTTTTCTAGCTCCCGCTTTGGAGCTCCTCGTTCCCCGAGTCGTGATTTATGAGCGGCGCAGTTCCGCCCCTTTACGCAAACGAATCCGTTCTCGCTTTTCGCCAAACGTCGTTTACTGCGCATGTCCGCAGGAGCGCTCGAAGGAAAGGAAGGAGGGGTGTCGAGGAAAGGGGACTGCGCGCGCGTCTCCGGGCAGGAGGCTGACCAACCGGCGAGCCGGAGCGGGTTTGAGAACGCGCATGCGCGCCGTACTTCCCGTGCTGGTGTTTCTTGCGACTGCTTGGGCCGAGCGACCGACCCACCGAGTATTTGGTTTCCCGGAGCGGCGGCTACGGAAGGGACGGCGCTGGCGGGTAGGTGCTAAAGGTTGGAGGCGGCAAAGGAAGGGCTTCGTCTCGTCTTTAGGGAGCAGCGTACGCGGGGTTTAGGACTCCGTGGGCCTAACGGCTCTCGGGCTCTTCTTCGGGATGCAAAGGCGCGAGAGGCGAGGGAGGTTCTCGGCCCCTTTCGCGCACACTTCCCCCCGCACTCCCTTCCGCCAGGGTAACTTCTGCCTCGGCGAAGCAGCCCCGAGGGCCTCTGCCAAGAAGAAGACCCCGCCTCGCACCTCTTTTCTCGCTGCTTTCGCCGCTCTTTTGTCACACCCGGAATGGGCTCCGACGCTTCCTGCTGCGGTTCCTCAGCCCGCTCCGAGGTTTCCCGCTCCCCGTAGTCTTGTCCCACCAATGGAACCGGCGGGTGGACGGATACTCCTTCAAACTTCGTGCCGGTCACCCTCCTTTCGAGTTCTGCTTCAGAAACCTTGGTCTTTACCCAGTGATCTTCCATCCCTCCGGGGTTGGTTAAATGAGGAGATGGTTGCTGACTCTGTAAACCGATCAGAGAGGGCTGTGAAGCGGTAGATAAGTCTACGTGCTATTCCTATCTCTTTCGAGGCTGCACCTCAAGGATCATCTTATAGGGACGATTAAGCGTGGAGGTCATAGTTGTAGGCGACACCTCGAGGGGTGCAAGGTATCTCACAAAGAGGTAGGAAATTGGGTTCCTCCTTCAAGCGCTTTTGCGTTTTGTATTGGGAGTGTATGATCAATCCTTATTAGAAAGGGAGTTCAGTGTGGAAGAAAAGATTGTCGGATAATTCGTCGTTGCTGATACTTTTATATATCGTTTTGCTCACAGTCCTCCATATTGGAACTCAGTTTCAGCTTCTTCCCAAATTAAAGAAAAACGAACTGTGTTTATTCTCTAGAGTTATTTGGGAGAAGCTTTATTTTTGACTGCTAACTAGTGTACAGATCACATGTTTTTCATCTGGAAAGTTTGCATTCAGGAAAATGTAACAATTTCTTGACACAAAAGGTCATATTGGTAATTGGTAGAAAAGAGTTTCCTGTAGACCTTTTGCTTTAAAAAGCAGTTCTGTAGTTGAAATTAGAACAGAATAGATGTGCAAAAGCATTTTAGAGCGATATTTTGATGATGAACACTAAAATCTGTTAGTCTGCTTTTAGTTCATATTCTATTACTTTTTTCCTGTTTCCAACTTACATGTTCTTGTGTCCTACATGACTGGTTAGTCTGTTATTTTTCACTCTATCGTTCATTGTTTTCTTGTCATGCTTTTTGCTTTTTTAAAAGAAAATATTTTTATTGAACATCACATTTAAAAACATTGAACATGGTGGAATCATTTTGACATAAACTTTGGTCATCATTCTAGTGTAATATAACATAGATCTTATATACCTTTGTACATATATGTATACACAGAAACATTTATTCATCCTTAATTACATCCTCCAACATCCTTAGTGTTATTTTAGTCTCATAGTCTTGGATATCCTCTCAACAACTTCTTTCCATCTTAGGTCCTTCCTTTCTGTCTCCACCAATGATAAAATCTATTCCAAATTATGTAATATTCTGATTCATCCTTATTTTTCATCTTTAGGGTTAGCCTATCCATTTCATGGCATATCAGAATTTTATTTATTACTTCATTTTCACTAGGGTTTTCTTTCCTCTACTTCTGGGCAAATACCAGTCATGCGTTTTGCTTTTTAATCTCATATCCACTATCCCTTTTTTGAGTACAATAATATTCAGTGCAAATTCTGATTCAGAATTCATATTTTTCTGCAATTTTCCATTTTATGTTTCTTCATTGGATTAATATTTAGAGATTTTTCTCTAATTGCTTTTATTTGCAGTAAGATAGGTGCTCTGACAACCTTCCTGGGTGATGAAAATTTCTACTCCCAGAAGTGGTGTTGCTGCTCATGTTTTTATTTGTTTTGCACTAATATATTTTCAATTTTATTTTTAATGAATTAAAATTGCCTACATATGTAAGAATTTCATATTGCTTTTGCACATTAGAATTAATATATTTAAATAGTTTATATGCAAGGTGTTTAGACTGAGACCAACACAATTTGTTTATAAAGTTTTTTTGGTCAGGAAAAATATAAAGTAAAGGAATATGTTATATTTTTATGTACTTCCTAGCTATCATCCAATTGTTAGGCGGCCTTGGCTCATATAGCATAGAAAGCAAACATGACAAAGACATTTGCCGGTAAGCTGATTTTTGTAATAAAAAGCCTATGTATGAGGAGAAACTTGTTTTGCTGTCGATAAGAAAGTGAATAGATGATAGGTATTTAGACAATGACATGATGCAGTGGAAGTTTTTGGTAGCTATTTGGAAAAAAAAATTGTTACAGTAGAAATAAAAGCTATTTTAGTTGGGTGAAATGTTTAAGTCAAGGGGAAGTTCACATGTAATGCAACCACCTGTAACCTAATCAGTTTATTGTTAGAGAAAGTTGTTTAGGATTAACTAACCATCCTATTTTGAATGAAATAGGAAGGATAAGTAACCAAATATTGATACTTCCCTGCTATTAAAGAGAAAATTGCCCAGAGTGGTTTCACAAAAATGGGGCACCTGTAAGCGTCCCTTATGTCAGAGCTTTCTTCTTTTAATTCCCCACCCCTTTGTTCATTAGGAATAGTTATAATAGCAGATGCATAATCTCCCTTTCTATACCAGCCTTTATCAGGTTGTCAAGTTTTTGCTTTTTCCTTAAGGAGTATAATGCAGGAAGTGACAGTTTTCCAGCTACTTTCCTGACAGCTGGACTTCCTGAAAAGATGGCTACTCATTTGTCTGCCACCATATTCCTGGAGTAAATATTTACCCAAAGGTAGCAGCAAACCAAGTTTAGCTATGTTATGTGAATGCAGCCTAACTAACTTTTGGGAGAAAAACTATACCTGCAATTTATTTTGAATAATATTTACCTCTTCCAAAATTATGTGTTTAGATCCTTACAGTGATTAGGCTACCTGGATTAATCTGTTACTTTACACAAATTGTGGATAAGCCTTTAATAGTGATTGCTCTTAGGTAATTTTATTGTTAGCTCTTGGGCCAGTTGATAATGACCCTAGAACAAGAGTAGCATTCTGATACTTTTTCAGTATTTTGTATTAAAACTTCTACAAATTCAATTTAATTTAACTTGATGGTGAATCACTTTAGTGATTTATCCCCTCCAAATTTAAGTGACATCTGGTTTCCTTTTTCCCATTCTGAATAGCAGTTTACAATTCAGAATTTGCATGATGTATTGAAGCTGTATGATAAAAAGTATCAGTATTTTTTGCTCATCTACTTCTCATATAGAATGACCATGTTAGACACTTGATTTAGTTGGACTTAAGAGTGTGAAATCTAATACAAAATGGAATATGGCATTTCAAGATAACTCGTGTGAAAATAGGTGGTTTAATTTCAGATACAGTTGTCTATAACATCTGTCAGAAGAATAAAATCTTGGTGGGATGGCACATTATATTAACAGTTATTCCATGAAGTTTTCAATTCCTTTATATCATCAAGTATAAATTCTTTTATACCATCAAGTTTTCTTTTAAACAGATTAACTTGCTTTCTTGACTCGTAGTTTTTTCTTTCAAGCAGCATATAAAATGAAAATATAACAAGGTATGTGTGTGTGAAATTCATCAATTCAAACAATAACAGTTTTAAACAACATGAAGGTTGGTGAATAATTTTTCTACATAGCATCTTGGTACTTTGTTTCAGAATCATTGAAGAGATATGTCCTACAGTCTTTAGTTTGGAACTGAGGCATTCTTTTGGAATTAATATTAATGTAATACATCTGAACAATTTTATTTAACAAATGCTGAATTATGAGAAGTACAGAATCCATCTATAAAGTATACAGATATTTCTGAAGTTTCAGATCTGGTATATGATTTAGTCACAAAGGCTGGAGTCACTTAGAAGTTGTTCATGTACTGAATTACCAGATTGTCTGAAGCTGATGGCTGATACCGCATAATTTTTTAAAGACAACCACATGCCTAACATCTAAATACCATTGACTGGTATAAAATGTTGCACTTTTTGAAAGTAATACATAGGGGGTTGTGATATAGCTTTCATATTTTGCTCTTAAAAGTTACCCAGGACCTCACTAAATAATTTTGCGAACCTAGTGTTTACTAATTAAATGGAGCTATAAAGACATGGATGGGTTTGGATTTTTAGGAAAAATTTAAGGGGGTTTCTTTAATATGCCTATTTATATGGTTATGTTCCAGTCTTCATGTATGTTTGCCCTTCGAAATAGGAAACTTTATCAAAATTGTTCACTTGAGGTCAGAGAGGATTTTCAGGGCAGGAAAACGGAAAAACAAACATTACAAAACAGTTTTACAATAGCTTTGGTTGTTGCCTATTCTTCACAGCATCCAGAACCACTCAAGTTGGTTTTTATCGAAGTTTGGTTCTAAACTTTCAAAAGCAGCTATGATTACTTTGCATTTTTAAAAGTAAAATTTATCTTAAACCTTTGTTTGGATTCTTCTATGCAAAGATTCTAGCTCAGCTGTTCCTGGGAATAGCCATTCAATCTGGATTCCTCAGTAGCTGATTTTTAACAGTGTGTTCCATGGTTGCAAAATGGATTTTCTACCTGTTTATAATGTTTCACATTAAATTCTATAAACTGCCTTTTCAGTTTTCAGATGCATCTGATTTATGGTATATTTCTCCTATCTAGACATTCCTCCATTCCTTTCCTGGTTTTCCATTTTCTTGTTTCTACTTAGTAAATTGGAGTACTGGATTTTCATTTCAATTTTCTTTCCCTATTGGGCATATAATACAGTAATCTGTCAGTTGCTGTGAGTGTAAGGTATTCCACAATCGCTTTTATTATATCTAGGGCTTCTTAAATCTTTGATCTATAATTCTTAGATTTTGGGATTATGTTCAAGCATTAATGTTGATTAACATCATTTTAAATTACTTTTATCTCCTGGCAAAGAAAGTATTTCAGCGCCTGTTTATCAACCTTAGTTCAATTGTTTATATATGCATGGCTTAGGGTCACATGACTGGGTGGGTGTGGCTTGGTGGTCATGTGACTGGAGTGGGCACATGACTGGTTGGCGTGGCTTGGTGGTCATCAATAATAGCCCTGAGTTTTCTTTCTCCCTCTCTTCCTTTTTTTCTTTCTCCTTTTCTTTCTCCCCCTTCCTTCTTTCCTTCTCTCTTTCTCTCCCTTTCTTTCTTGCTCTTTCTTTCTCTTTCCTTTCCTCTTTCTTCCTTCCTATTTTTCTTTCTTTTTTTCTTTCTTTCTTTCTTTCTTTCTTTCTTTCTTTCTTTCTTTCTTT
>BLBF01000032.1:32151217-32183457 GCA_015471245.1 Laticauda colubrina
TTTCTTTCTTTCTTTCTTTCTTTCTTTCTTTCTTTCTTTCTTTCTTTCTTTCTTTCTTTCTTTCTTTCTTTCTCTTTCCCTTCCTCTTCCTTCCTTCCTATTTTTCTTTCTTTTTTTCCTCTTTATTTCTTTCCCTTCCCCTTTCTTTCTTGCTTTCTTTCTTCCTTTCTTGCTCTTTCCTTCTTGCCCTTCTTCCCTCCCTTTCTTCCTTTCATTTCTTTCTGCAGTTTGTCATAAAGAAGACCACGCATCAAGTTTTACAGCAACATTTTAACACCAACTTGAGATTTAATAATAAAGATGTAATCATACTTAAGAAAATTCCAATTAGAATATTACACAAAAGAAAGGGAGGTTTTTTGACAGACAAAACAGAGAAACAAAATTCCATTTAGATGGGATAGGTTGAAAGGAGTGATTTCTGTTTTAAACAGGGATTGAGATTGAACTATATAGAAAGCAAAAAATAATTTTGTAAAAAAAAATTAAAACTGGAAGAACTACTAATGGACATGACCAATCAAATGCTACAACAGTTATAAGACATTCAAAAGATACCATGATGGGCAGTACAGATATTAACATTTCTAAAACTGCTGTGAAATTGGAAAGTAGTAGTTTCCCCACAGATAGATAGAGCAGAGCATCTGAGAAAAATGTTTGTAAATTAGCAAAGATTTTTATCTAGTTAATGGATAATTTGGAACACTGGTTGCCAACTAGCAGACCAGGGACCACTGGTGGTTCATGAGAAATTTTTGGTGGTCTGCAGAGAAATGTCACCCCTAAAGCACCCCCCAAAACAATCCAGGCTGCACGGGAACACAAGGCTGTGCTGCCCACATGGCTGGCGGGAACACAAGGCTGGCGGGAACACATCCTGCTCCAAGAGCAAAGACTCATTTGTAGCAGAGTTTGGGGGAGAGAAAGAAAGACTTCTGCTGCTTTCCTTGCATGAAGCCAAAAGAGTCTCTCTCCCTCTCTCTCTCCCTCTCTCCCTCCCTCCCTCCCTCCCTCCCTCCCTCTGAGAACGGAGCTGGAGATGATATCCTGCGATTCCAAATAAAGAATGATCAATCGGTAAGAATACGGGTGGGGAATTTTCCTGCAGCCTTTTTTTGGGATTTTCCCAGGGTCTCTGGTCTGCAGGATTTATGAGGTCCCTGAGGTCCAAAAGGTTGGCAGTTTTGGAGCTTGTTGATGTATGGGGATGTAAAAATGGTGAATCAAAAGATTTTCTGAGACACATTTTTAAAGAATAGATGTGATTTGGATTTCTGAGAGGTTTATAAAGTTCAGATGTTATCGAAGACTTTCAGATTACAATCTAGAGGCTTTAACTTTTAAAAGGAAAAATTGATTTTTAGGTGGAGATTTGATGAGATGATGTTACAAAAAGAAACGTGGAGGATTGTAAAGAGTTGAAGTAATTTTTTTAGAAGAACAATAAAGGCACAGAAGTAAGGGTGGTTTGGTATACAAATGGAGCTTTCATAAGAGGATATTTCACATTATGTAATAGTGAATGTAAAAAGAAAAGGCAAGAAAAAATATTTTGGATGAGATAAAAGGAATTTAAAAATCCCCAGGGAATGTCAATTATTACTCACCAAATTAAGCTTCTGTAGAAGCAATTATGTTAACAGTAAGAGAGATGGAAATAAAGATGGATTATGCAAAACAAAATTTTGAATTTGCAATCAAATAAATTTGAGAGATGGTTAGGATATAAAATGTGAAAATAAAAAAGTGATATTAAATTTGCAAGAAGGGAATACTGCACTGCAGTAACAAGTAATTAAATGTGCAAAATAGTTTCATTAATATTACATACCTTTATATAAAGGTCAAAATTTCTCAGAAAAAGTGGGTGAATACTGTCATAAAGAGAATTTAGTTTTAATTTTAGAAGGTCTACTAAAAGAAATAGAAATATTAATGGATAGATTAAAGGTCTTTGCGATTTTATCAGATTTTAAGAATAATCAGAAGACAAAGGTGTTAACAAAAATATGAAATTAGAACAAATATAACTGATGGAGAAAACTGATATTAAGACTGAGGAAAAAAAGATTGGATACTACTATGGCAAATATGAATTTTATGTTATTTCAAAATAATTATGTTAAGACACTGGATGAGATGAAGAATGACATGTTAAGATGGAAGAAATTAAAATGGTTACTGTGGGGAGAATCACTGTGATAAAAATGGGTGATGTCTTACCTGAATACCATTTCTCCTTAAAGGCTAGATAAGTCAGGTGATGGGTTGCTCTTGTCCTAGCTGATTGGACTGTGTCTGTCAAAAGGCTGATTAGCCTAACTCTGCCCACTGTGGGTAGTTCCTCCCAGCTTTCAGAAAAGACATCGTGGCAGACATGACTGCCTCTGAAATACAAATAGAAACCGGGTCATCGGGGGGCCCTCCCATTGGTCCACATATTGGACCAGATCCATCAGGGTGGGGCTGATCTATCTAGCCTTCAAGGAGAAATGGTGTTCAGGAAAGACAACGCCCATTCTCCCTTGTAAGTCTGTGATAGGTGATGGGACACACCAAAGCTAGATTGTCCTCAGAAGGGTTCAAGTCTGGTCCTGATCCCATGCTCCGTAACCATTCTTTGCAGAACTCTTCTGCCAAATGCAGCATCGGCCAAAGCAAAAGCATCCAGATGGTTGTGGGCGATGAAAGGAGATGGGGATGTCCAAGTGGCTGCCTTGCAGACCTCTTCAATTGATACCCGCATTGCCCAGGCTGCTGTTGTAGCAGCACTATGAGTGGAATGAGCCGTAATGCCCCTGGAGATACATGACTTGATCCATCTGCTGATTGTAGATGGAGTTATCTTTCCCCGCAATGTGGCAGGTTGGAAGGAACAAAAGAGGGATTCCATTCTGTGGAATTCTAAAGTCCTTTTGAGATAAATCTTTAATGTCCTATGCACATCTAGAGTGTGCCAAGATTTTTCCAAGTCGTGGACCGGTTTGCGACAGAAATCTGGAAGAACCAATTCTTGTGATCTATGGAACAAGGTGTTGACTTTGGGAATAAATGCTGGGTCCAACCTTAAAACCACCTGGTGAGGGTGGAATATACACAGGTCTGGGCGAACTGAGAGAGCGACCGACTTAGGTACTCTCCTGCCTGAAGTGATAGCCACCAAGAAGGCTACCTTAAGTGTAAGGAGATGCAGACTAGCCAATTTGAGAGGCTCAAATGGAGCCCTAGTCAGGGACTGCAACACCTTTGATAGGTCCCATGTAGGGTATCTGTGGACCACCAAGGGGCAAAGATTGGCCACCTCTCTGAGGAACTTACGGACTATAGGAAGGTGTGCTAAGGACTCCAACTTGCCACAAGTCAGCACTGAAAATACAGCTGCCACCTGACGACAAAGGGAAAGGCCTCTATCCAAGCCCACCTGTAAAAATTCCAAAATGTGTGCTACAAAAGCCTTTAAAGGCTGGATGTTTGATTTAGAACACCAACAAGAAAAAGCTTGTCCAGGTAACATCATAAATGCAGATGGTAAAAGGTCTCCTGGAGGCCTGAATGGTTCTGGTTACTTTGTTGGAGATATGAGTGTGTTTTAACACACTTCACTAAATTGCCAAACTGTCAGCTGTAGGCACTGGTGCTCTGGATGAATCAGGGACTCCTGGAGGAGAGAGATATCTTCCTTAGGAATTCGCCAAGGATGAGCTCCTTATTGGCCATTTAAGAGACGTTCTGGTGAAGAACAACGCTGCTGTGGATGCCTTCGCAACCCAGGCAACTGCCTGATGAGATCTCTGCAAAGACTGCTCAATCCTTTTCTCCTTGGCATTGAGGACATCTTCCAGATCAGAAGGAGCCATAGAGGTAGAAGCCAAGGCTGCTACAGGTGCATCTACTATGAGTACTTTGAGGCTCTTGGTGAAATCTGGACCGAGATTGAAGAATCTGTGGTCAGAAGACAATGGTTCTGAAGCCAGCAAATCCAGCTGTTTCTGAACTACTTTCAGAAAAAGCCTAGGGGATGATACGACCTCCTTCCTTGTGATAGGCTTATCAAAAAGAACATCTGACTCAGTGGGAGCCTGAACACACGAATCTTCATCATCAGCATCTTTCAGGTTGACAGTGTTTCTAGCCTTGAAGAATAAAAGGGTGAATAATGTATGTTTGAACAAGCCTGAAAACACTGGAATTTCAGGTGTGAGACCTTCATCCTCAGACATTGTCAGATTCCCTTTTTTTCTGTCTCCCCTATCAAGGAAGGTGCAGCAGTAAACAGATGGAGCATAAGCCAAAGCAGCTGGAGAATCACATTCCTGAATCAAGGTACCTCTTTCTGATAACAGAGCGGGATGGAATCACAGACGCCTCAGATACCACTGAGGAATGGCAGGCAAACCATTGAATGCCTTCAGAGATTCCCTTTCTGATGCTCTTATCTTTCAAGAGCTGCATATTAACAGGTATCTCCAACTCAGAAGGCTCAGCAGGTCTGAGGCCAGCAGCAGTACATGAAAAAGTGGCCTCCACTCCAGGCTTACTGCATTCTTGCTCCTGCCAAGGTACCATCCTGAAACCTTCTTGAGGATCTTTATGAGGCCTTCCCTCAACAGAAAGTGTGGAATCACCTTCAACTACATCACTGATGTGATGTATCACCTTCAACTACATGGCTGAGAAAGTGTGAAATCACCTTCAACTACATGGCTGAGCCATGGTCCTGGAGGAAAGTCCAGGTTCCTGATCCTGGAGATCAACTGTATTTGTATTTTATTTCAAAAATATTTGTCAATGCATAGAAGGGCTTATTACTGAAATTGACACTGACTCTGTGCTTGATGCAATGGAAAATGATAAACTAGGGCAGTGGTGGCAAACCTTTTTAGGCTCCTATGTCAAAAATTGTGCATGCGCTTGCACACTTGCGCTTGCGTGCCAGCACCCAGAAAGTAATGTGCACTTCCCCCCACATCCCCTACACATGTGCAGGTAATCCCTGCCTGCCCGTCCCCATTGCCCCCTTACTTGCACTGCACCTCACAGCTGATTTTTGGCTGGTTTGAGGCTTTTTTTGGTCTCCCAGAGGCTTGAGGAAGGCTTCTGTAGGCTTTGCAGGCTGAAAACTAGGCCCGTTTCATCACTTCCAGTATTTTCTGAAAACAGCTGTGAGGTGTGCTCATGCGCAGTGAGGTAAGTTTGCCTGCAGCTCGTGTGCCCGCACAAATGGCTCTGCGTGCCATAGGTTCGCCATCACGGAACTAGGGCATATGAAACTGACTAAAATTGCAGTAATAACAAGGCTCAGCAATGAAATTGCATTCATTTTGCTCTCCTCCTTTGTAGTTCACTGCCTTTTGGCTTCTGCCTGTGTAAATTGCTAGGATTTCAAAAAATGTTCTATTACTGTACATGTACCAGTTAATCATCTCTGCCAGCAGAAGTAGCTGCTGTTCTTAATGAATAATTTACAAAATTGATCGCTCACATTGCTCAGTAATACAATGTCAGACATATAGAATGACAACATACAATGTTGTCTAGCTCTAACATCTACTGTGATTGATCTCTAGTATACATTCTTAGTGATGCTTTTACCTGGATTTTATCATTTATATTGTATATGTACATTATTTTCATAGTGATATTTGGTTCAGATTGATGCTTGCCTTTGGATGCAAATATGGCTTATAAATACATTATTTTAATTTTGAATCCAACAAGAGCTTGATTTCCAGGTCTTTCGGATTGTAGAGAAAGTTGAACCATGATTATATTTTAATGTGATTTATAGATAGAAGAAAGAGGAAAAAAGGTGCTTGGTTTCTAACAAATTCACACTCTTAAAAGAAAAAATTAGCCTACAAAGCAACTTCCATCTTTCGATATTATGTAGCATTTTTTTGGGAAATGGGGTAATTTTTTTAAAAATCACGTTCAAATAATAAACAGGATTTTCTTGTTGGAGCATATCAGTGACCAAGGGCCCCAAAATGCAGTCACGTGACTGTGGAGGGGCGGGGCACAATATTTTCTCCCACACATTACCATTTTTGACCCATTCCTCTTTGAAAAATTGCTTCAACTCGCATATCTTGTTGATTTGTCTTTTTATTTGCTTTAGGATATTCCCCATTTCACCTGTTAAGTGTAGGACTTTGACTCAGCCTTTCCAAAACTCAATATTTATTCTGTTCTCTCAATATTTACTATAGGTTGGTTGTGTTATTTATTCTATATATCTTCTGACCTTTTTCTGTAGAATTGGGAAGTCCAGAATTCATTGTAAGCCAACTAGATCCTGAACCTGCAAAGCACTTCCAAATGATGATAATCCTACCATCATGTGTCATCATTGGGATGAGCTTATTTTGTTGAAATGCAGTGAGATTTTTTCTCCAAATACATTTTTCATTAATGCCAACAACTTGCACATTTGTTTCAACTGTCATCAAAGCATTATTCATAGCCTACTGTTTAGCCAAGTAAACTTGACACAATCCTTGGCTGCCCCCATGTATATTCTCTAAGTTTTTCCTGACATAAGAATGATTTGCAGATGCTGTTACTGTGAAGTTCCATTACTTAGTGGCCTGCAAGCTCTTTTTCTTTATTTGTATAGTATAATATAACTTTATTTTAAGGTAATGTTTTGGATGATAATTTCCGGGAAGAGTAGCAACGGTGTTGCATATTTTCCATTTTTGCACACTCTACTGGACTGTGAATTGAAGAAAGCCAACATCTTTGTCAGTAGTTTTATAGTCTTTTTTGGGCTCATATCTCAACTATTATTCTGATTAGGATATGATTCATTTCCACAACTTGTACTGTGGGGATAAACAAAAATCTGGTTTTGTTCTGGAGAGGAGCCCACAAAGATCAGATCTTATTAATATTTGATCCAACTCACTTTCTTAAAAGAGTTGATTATCTAGGTTTTTAGATATTTTTCTAACAGAGGCAGCTCGTACTGGCTCCATGAGATCAATAAAGACATTAAGCTCTTTGGGTTGTTTGTTTTGCTAACATCTCTTCATTAATAAGACTTAAATGAATATCTGATCATATTGTAAATCATGATACTAAAGAAATATGGATAATTCTGAAAGATTTGCAGACAACCTTACCGTTATATCACCTCTTGATTCTATACTTCTGGATAATCTGACTAGAGTTTATAACTGAAAATACAATATGACAAAGGTGGAGAGTAGTTGCAGAGAGCAAATGGAAATTTATATAAAGGAAGCAGATGAAAGAAGTAGATGATGCACATCCGTTTTAAAAGTTGATTTAGCAATGAATTTATATTTCAAGATGTGTTATGGAATTCCTGACCAACAAGGTTTTAGTCTTTCTTTGAATAGGTAGTTTGGAAGTATAGTGCTTAGCCAATGCTTTCTGCCTGCTAATAGAAGAAATAAGTTAGCAGAATACTTTTCCTTTCCATTCTAGCATAGAGAGAAAAAAAGAGGGGAAGTGCAGATGAATAATGTTGTATAATTGCTTAATATATTTCAGTCGTCAACATGTGAAAAGTGAGTGATTTGAAATTTAATAAGTTCTTCCATTTATGTTAGACACAATCTTTTAGTATTAATTTTATTAACATTAAACTTATCCAAATTAAAGATAATGATTGGATGTTTTAGGGTTGAATATAAAGTGTGCCATATCTCACAGTCAGAATTATTCCAGATTTGTAGCTTCAGAAACCAAATCACACAAAAGAGAGTTATTTATAAATCATTCTTTTTTTTGAAAAAATGTTACAAATAAAAATGTTTTTCTTTTGTTTTTCTAGGTAAAAAGAAGAGTTCCAGATATCAATTTTTAAAAAATGATGTGAAGATTATTAAAACAAATATAAATAAAGACTAATATTATATGCCATAGAAGTGTGACAGTGGATCAGTCTGGATCAGACAAAATGTTGTAGGGTATAAGTGTGGAAGAAGACTGCATTTTTGTTTTCTGTCAATTGTTTTATTTTTATGACAACCTTTGAAAATTGTGAGGCTCCCAGTTCTGGATTTACTCTCTGTAAAATTGAAGCAAAACTTATTTCTATTTTAAAGAAGCAAAACTTACTTTCTATTTCAAAAAGTAAAAAGTATATTTATTAAGGGTTTAAGAAGACTAAAACAGGACCAATCCTCAATTTGCTCCTCACAATTCCTCTGGAAGAAAAAGGATTTTCAGCTCAGCCTTCTACCAGCTGTTACAAGGATTTAGCATTCAAGAGAAAAATAAATGCAAGCAACTGCCACTCAGCCCTAGTTCCTGATGAAATCAAGGGGCAGGGTTCTAACTCTGGGAGAAAAGAGCGTTCTAGAGGCAGAAAAGCATGTGTTCTAAACTAGTATATTTACCAGTAATGTAACTATCCCTAAACATCACCCACAATACATTGCTGTATCTTGAAAACAGATTAGAAAGGGAAAACTCTGCCTCGAAAATTATTGTGCAATTTCTGAAAATAATAATGAAGTAATAATACATCAAACCATTGGGAGCTTATATCTAGTACAACATTTTTCTTGGAATTTTTGTCCAATCCATCTTCTCATCTTGCACTAAAAATTCCAATCCAGCTGCAGTTTTCTACCTTATTGAACTATTTTTTTCATCTTCAGAAGGTGATACTCTCCAGAAACTACATGGCAACTACTTTTTACAGAATTTAGTTTTATGTTGTTATTTTTCGAAAGGAATCTTGGGATTAGGTTTATTATTTTCCTGATTGGATCCTGTTCTGTTCATTTAATAATTCTATCCAGATTTATTTATTTATTTTTTGATCAATGCCATCTTGAATTATAATTGTGAATAAGATCTGGCTCTTAACAGACAACTTGGAAAACTTGGACAATCTTTTAAGCTTTCCCCTGATTTTTTGTTTTGTTTTGTATTTTGAGAAAGCTTCTTTCCCTAATTTTCTTACCCTTCTTGATTCCTGTTGGGCCTGGGCTATGCTGCAGGGCAGATCATCCACCAAAGCTCCAACATGCCAGCAGCATCTGGAAAGAGATTCAAACCTAGCAAGTATGTCCCGGTATCAGCTGCTGCAATCTTCTTAGTAGGAGCCACCACTCTCTTCTTCGCTTTTACGTGAGTCAGAAATATCTATTACTGGGATGTGCAATGGAATGGACTGGGGAGCAATGATATGATGTTGGTGTCTTTGCATCCATTACAAGAGTATATAAAAATCAGAGGTGTGTTCTGTTTCATTAATTTTGCAGAAGTAGAGATAGGATTGAAGCAAAATAAAAGGAGAATGAAAATATTCACTGAATTCCTTAGATAACTATATATAACAATACTACCAATGTGTTTATCACAACACATTTATCATACTTAGCACATTTTAGAATAAAGTGAGCTTTTCACTATTCACAGTCTTCAGTTAAATATTATAGATAAATGTCCTTGTAAAATTCTAATAAAAACTCTTAATTATTGTCCTAACAAGTTTCTTGCTATTAGAACAGCAGTTTTCCTGCCAGAAGTTTCAGATAAAGATTTGTACCATGTGTTCCTGATTTTTGGCAAGGATCATCATCATTCTACATTGCCTTAAAACCACAAATCAATCATAAAGCCACCTCAGCAGTATTACCAAAACTGGACTCTTTTATCCCTTACTATCAAAAGAAAGATTTTGTGCTATACTGACATACATTTCAACATCAGTTTCTCTTACATAAAACTATATTTTATTTCGAACAGATTGCTGCTTTAATAGTATGCAAAACTACTGCAAATGTGATCCTTTTAAGTTTTTATTCTTGATTATTATTTGATTGTTATGAATATTGTGACTTTCCCTTTAAATTAAATAATAGCGTTAATATAATAGCTGATATAATTAAAATAATAACTACTATTTCTGTGCATTTAATTAAATAATATGGTGACATTTTTAATTTTAAATTTATTTTTAGTCATACAAGATGAGGGCAATTTCAGGTTTATACCTGGCTTTATTTATCTATCTCTTAAGTAAACAGTGAGGCTGCATATTGTTTTATATTTATATGAAAAAGATTTGGAATATAGACAAGACCCATTCACCGTCCTTTAAATCATGCACATCTTTTGGGATGTTACTATTGGAGTAACCTTGTGAATCCAAGGAGAAACAAAATTTTTAAAGGAATTGTCAACAGATGTATGAGTGTAGATGCATACATTTTCCTTTGAATTTAAACCACTGCTAAATCATAGTGGTATTTCTACTAACATTTAAAATTAGAATATGGAGCCATTTCCTGTATCAAGCAAATATTTAATGTGCCACTTTATCTCTAACAAGATATATTTCAAATATATTCTAATGTAGTCCAAATGTTTTAAGCTGCATTAGACTGTACCAGTCTACCATTTAAGAATTATTGGTGTGCATATATGCATGATGCATGGTAATATGATATTAAGAGTGATGCAATCTTGTACATAAGTTAAAGTTAGTAAAACTGGTTATGCTGTGAATCTCTAGATATGTTTACGTAACTTGTTTCTTAAGTGCATAACTATTGAAGAGAATGGGTGAGATACTGTCTCTCAAACAAATCATGTTGCTTGTTAGCTAGGTATATACTCCTTGTTGGCATAGTGCATACATTGAAGAGAAGCTTTACTAATAGCAAGTGGTTTCACTAGTTTTACAGGCTGTAGCTGCCTCACCCATGCTGCCGTATGATGATGATGTTGCACCTCATCATCCATATGAGTATGCATAGGAGGTTCTATCTCCATGTGTATTTCAAATTTTTGAATAGGTGATCTCCAAACTGAACAAACTTCCAACTGAGCAAATATAAAATGTTTATATTATTCTAAATATAAGAAAAAGGATGGAGGGGACTTACAAAAGAGAAAAATGATCATGATACGAAAAGCTAGAGAACAAGTGTTGTAGAGAACTATGTTGTTCTCTATTGTTCTCAACATAGAGAACTATGTTGGCTCACCAAAAATTAAAAAAATGTATATGACTTGTTAAATACATATTTTAAAAACTGCTTTCAAAGCTGAATAAAAATTAAAACATTGAAATCATTAAACAAAATTTAAAAATGATATGTATATTTTTAAAAAATAGAACATAAGAAATAAAGCAATTCATGTGTAATTTAACATCAAAGTATATTTGACATTTAATTTAATTTTGGAGATATTTGTTAAAATATTGTTCAGTTTCTGCTTTGATGTAAATATCTTTCCAGGTAGCTCCTCTCCTGTATATACATGGAGTGTGTGTGTGTGTGTGTGTGTGTGTGTGTGTAAGCTTATATTAGATTGTACCCTGCAAAGTATGAATGTTTAATGTTGCAAAACTATGAATAAACCCAATACTGCAAACAGGCTGCAGTTTTGGCGCATAATGAATGGTTTAATCATATCCAATGGCTGTTGAAAATATGCAGAGCTAAATGTTTTTAGATTAGTCCATCTATGATAGGTTAGTCTTCTACATATAAGCACAGTCTGATTGGAGTAATTCATGGAGCCTTGCATTCAACGAAAGAGCCAGCAAGCTGCATGGAATGAGGGTGCTGTCCTTCAATTTGTTCTTCCAGGGATTATGTGTTCATTTTTAAAAAGGTGTACAAATTAGCAATTACTATAGATTGCCAGTTAACATTAGTAGATGGTCTAATCTTGTATAAAGTATGGTATCAGACTCAGTAAAGCTGGTAAATGTAGATTAAAGACATGTAGATTAAAGTGTAGATTAAAAATGTAGATTAAAGTGCTATTATTCACAAAACTGTTAAAATGCATCCTTTATGGTGTGTTCTGTAGTTCTACTTCAGTTTGCAGGGCAGACTCTCTGCAGTCATTCTGTACACTGCACTGCCCAGACACCATCTTGTCTCCAGTGCTATTTAATTTCTACATGAAGCTGTTGGCTGTCATCACTGGGTAATTTGGAGCAGAGTATACCAGGATGCTAATGACATCTAGCCCTATTTCTTAATGACATCAGGATGACTAAACTGGTATTAAAAGCAACAGACTGGATGAGAGTTAATCTGAAATTAAATTTTAGGATAAAAATGTTAATAGGGAATGGTTCTTAGGCCTGGGAATTGGGCTAGCTCTGAATGCATGGGCAGTTATTTGAATTAATAGCAGGAAAGGTTTTTTCAGATGTGGCTTCGAGTGTGCCTGCTTTAAGGAAGTTACATGTTCTTCTGGTTTCACATAATAGGCAAGAATAATATACTACCATGTGAACCCAAGAAAAATAATGGTTGTTTAAATACACTCAGACAGATATAGCAAGCACGCCAATGCCAGATACAAAGTACTGTACCTTTCTTATCTTCAGTAAATCTGAGGAGGTTGTTGAATAATTGTACATCCTTTGATAATGTAGTTCTTCTGAAGAAGAGATTTGTAATCTAGAGTTTCCCTGGCACCATTTTTATCACTAGAGGCATAAGAACACTTATTACTAGCTGGCTAGGAACATTTATTACAATCTGGGATGCTAATATTTCAACTCTACCTATTCCTTGATTAGGACAACATAGTTCATGCTATGACAACATCAAGACTAAAGTACAGTAATCCTGTCTTAATGACAGTAAATGGAATTGGCAATTCTGTCACTAAATGACAGTCACAAAACTCAATGTTACATAACTACGCCCACAATGGCAGTTGCAGCAGTTCCAGTTGCTGTTGTTAAGCAGTCCTTGCATGCTTATTAGGTGTGACATAACAGGATCCATTTGCAGTCTCCTTTTGGCTTCCCGATTAACTTTACTTGTTGGAAACCAGCAGTAAAAGTCACATATGGTAATCCCATGACCATATGATGCTATAACTGTTATAATTTCATGTCAGTTTGCACAAATCATGATCATGTGGTGGTAGATGGGCTGCAGTTAGAAGAACCAATCCTAATTCTCCTCTTTCAGCACTGAATGAGGGGTCATTAAACAAGGACTACCTATAACATGTTATATGCATCTTTAGGATGGATTACAAGTAGTACCCCTAAGGCAGGGGTGTGAAACTGGATTTCTTCAAGGGCTGGATCAGCATTGTAGTTGTCTCTCTGGGCTAGCGGTGGGGTGGGGGTTGGGGAGACAGATGGAAGCTTCCTGCAATACTCTGCCGGCCAAAATGTGGTGCAGGGGCCATGCGAGGCCTCCTGTGGGCTGGTCCTTTGCTATTTCCAGGCCAGCCCCACGGGCCAGATCTAACCTTGAGTTTGACAACCCTGCCCTAAGGTATCCAATTTGACTGTATACATATTAAACCTATGCTGCAATATCACTGCCATTTTTCTCTAGAGTCAGTCTTAGGGTAATTTGTACTAGTATATAATATTGTAAATAATTTGGAACTATTTGTTTGGAAACTATTCATTTATTTTTGTGATCTACTTGACCTCTTTGTTCCAAAAAGGTTCTGACTGGTTTATTAATAATAGAAAAGTAAAATAGAATTAAAAGAACAATTAACAACCCCTAAAATCCAATAATAATGTGTAACCTTTGACATACAAGGAAAATAAAATCAGAAACATTTGTTTTCCAGGAACCTTTTATTCTAGGAAGGTCTTGCTGTCTGCACTTTGATTTTCAGATTACTAGTTAGTAACACTGTGAAGATGGAGGCATCTTGTAATGGCATTTGCTCAGCAAAATAAGCTCCTTCTATGATTTGTAAAGACTAACATTGGTACTTTTAAATCTATACATCTTTTTAAAATTCTTCCTTGTGCATACATATATACACACAGAGGTTTTCTTTGTTTCCTCAACTTTTGTAAACTGTGATTTTTAAAATTAAAAACAGTTGTATAACTGAAACATTGCTACCTAATTATCCCCATACTATGTAAATAAACTCGTATCCTGTTTCTTACTAAGTAGTTAAATATAGTAGATCAACAGTAACCTAGAGCATACCTATTATGTCAAAGGCAGGTTGGATTTGATTTATATCAATTTGATTTAAATCATGATTTAAATCACAAGTAAAAAGGCTTTATTTAAATCAGCTTGATTTAAATCATAATTTTTAAAGAGCAACTGTCATCTGTCCCGCAGCAGCTTCTCTTCTGACCCACTGTTGACTCACCGACAGTCCCGTTCACTTTTAATGGGATGGTTGGTGATGTGGAAGTGACACAGCAAGATGAGGGATGTGACAGGCAGTAGGTGAGTGGATACCCACTAATAGGCATTGCCATGATGGATCTGTAATGACAGGTGCTCTTCAATATTATATTTATAATCGGTTTAGAATGTTTCATTTTTACTGCTTGCCCTTCCTCCTCACACTTGTAGCCTGATGGGACAGTAATCATAATGTCCCTCCCATTGATCCCTCCCAGTCCAAAACCTCAATAAAGTAAGCAACTGCCTCCAACCCCCTCACTTATCTCCTCCCCCATCTCTGCCTTCTTGGCCACCAGGCATCCTGCCTCGTAAGAACTGCACAGCTCTGAGACTACCTACCATGCCCTGGGAAACTGCATCCATCCCAACATAGTCCCAGCTTCATTTGTCCTCTCCACCCTGAACTCTGAGATTTCTGCCATCCTGCACTCTGCCACCCCACCTGACCTTCACTGTTTTGCTCCAGCTGCTCACAAGGTCTGCCAAGCCTGGTTGAAGGGACAGGTCAAGACTAGGTTTCACATTGCAAAAAAACAAAAAAGCCCAAAGCAGCCTCAAAGCCATGGCACCAAAAATATCCCTTTCCATTGAAAAGAAAAAAAAAAAAGCAAAAGAACTTTTTGGCATACTGCAACTCTTGGTTTTGGCTAATTTTTCCCAATGTAAAGGGACCTTTTGGTGTTGCGCTCTATCACTGCTTTTTGGTGGCTGGACTTACAGTGTGAATGAAGAGTTTATTTGATGCTGTGGCTCTGGGTATGCTTTTTGTTTCTTTGGGTTGTTTACAATCAAAGGCCACCCAGCTCATCCTAGGAGTGCAACACAAAGAAGCTTTTTTTGGTACACTGCAGTTCTGTGATTTTGGGGGGCTTTTTTCCCTCTCTGCAGCTGAAAGATGCTTTGTCATCAGCAGAAGCAAGAAGTTAGCAAAGATCAACTGGAGCAACAAAGTGCAGGGCAGCAGAAGACTGAAAGGATATATAGAGTGGGGCAAATGGGCAAGTGGGAGAGTTGAAGTTCCCATTTTGATCATGTAATTACATGGGGGCATTGCAATGGCTGTAACTTCAGGTATGGGTTGTAAGCCCCTTCGTTCAGTGCCATTGTACTGTAATTTAGAATGGTTGCTGAAGAAATAGTCATAAGTTGAGGACTAGTGGTGCTCTTGATTTCATATATTCTCCAGCAGGATTATTCAGAGAAAGGCATTTTATTGCAGAATTCCTAGTTTGTAATGCTTATTCTGTTGGAAAGAAGCCATCCCTAGAAAACCTGTTGACCTTCAAAGCCTGAACTGACTTGCCTCTTAAGGGCTGAGAATGTGACTGGCCCATGGTTGCCCAGCCTAGGCAGGACTAGAACTTGAAATGCTTGGAAAAAGATTTTCAATTGAATAACTATATTTTTATAGAAGTTATTTCCTTGTGTGGTCTCATTTTTATCTTATATAAGATCCTTACAACTCATAAACTATATTTGTGTAATTGACTCACCAAAATCCTTATCTAGGAATTACATGAAATTAATTCAATAAATTAATCTGATTTCAGGAATCTCATTTAAAGCAGCATTAATTAGTTATATATTTTCCTTGATCACTGTAGTGGAGCGGTCTGTGCAAATTGATAAATGCTTGCCATGTTCCAGAGATAATTTCATCATTGGAGGAAAGTTTTTAGGGTAGTAATTTTGTACTGTTGCTGTCTTATAGTTTGCCACAGGTTGCACAATAATTTCTAGTTTTGTAACATAGTAGTTCATAGCTGATAGATTATAGTAGAGTGTCACATTTTTTCCAAAACTTGTTTAAACTTCCTTATGATTGTGGAAAGAAAACATTTTTTATCCCAAACTTTAAGAGTTTATATTGAGTTAAGTTTAAATGTCTATTAAGGCCCGGTCCCACTGCACTTATGGATGCAAAGAGGATGTAAAACGTTAAAAAAAGCTTGCCATCCGTTGGAAAACGCTATGCATCCGTTGTGTACTCACTGCATACGTGTTTCATACGCTCTATCCATCGAGCATCTGTCCACTGAGATTTCATCCGCGCAAGAAGTTTTGAGCTGCACAAAACTTTTTGAATAGATGAACTTTCCTCCGCGTACAATGTACATCCACGACATATACAGGCAACAAACGTTCTATGTCTGTTATCATCTGTTAAACATCCTCTGTATCCTCTCTGCATCCTCTGGCCATCTCCTCAACTCACATCCGCTGTAGCTGAAAACGGAAAGAGGAAGGAAACAAAAGGTACACGGAACGTCTACACAGCGTTAGTAGCACGGAAATAGAAAGGATGTAAGTGTATGCATCTCATATATAAAGTATTAAAAACAGACAAAACATTTGTATCTGGGATGTATCTCGTATATTTAGGATGTCTGGAGCATGTCTAGGGTATGTAGAAGGACACCTAGCGGACAAGCGATATTTTCTATAAAAAGGGGGAGAATCATCTGGATCTCAGTATGAGTCTAGCAGCCGTGGTGTACAGACCTCATCACCCTTGGTCTTGGTCTTCAACATCATCAATTGTTCTCCACCATGGATGATGAAACAGTCCATATGATAGCTGAGCTCATTCATCACCAGAACCAAAACCTGTTCAGATTGTATCAAGTTTTACACAGAAGGAGAGGAGAGTTTTTACCAACACTTTATTAAGTAACAAAATGAACCAAGTAAACTTTATTAAGTGTCTTAAGCAAAGATAAACTTTATTAAACAAGTAAACAACTCAGTCTCTGAGACTATTCTGAGTCACTCTGAGTCAT
Organism: Laticauda colubrina; assembly: GCA_015471245.1. Lineage (NCBI taxonomy): Eukaryota > Metazoa > Chordata > Lepidosauria > Squamata > Elapidae > Laticauda > Laticauda colubrina. Next base: position 32,168,145 of record BLBF01000032.1, read on the forward strand.
GTCCATGGTCTCAGCTGTGAAACGGGCAGTGACTGTGGATGTGGCTATGGCTTGAGTGCTGGTCTGAGGCGCCATTGGGGTGCTGGGCCCCGAGGGTACAACAGGTGGTGGTATGTTCAGGAAGCTATCCGAGAGTGGACTCAGTCCCATGAGGTTGAGAGGCCCTTCATCAAGGACTTGAGATGTCAAGCCTAATACTGATGACAGGTTGTCCGTTGATGGGCTTGGCTGTGGGGTGGAGGAAGGGTTGGGAGGAGTGTAGTGGGGCTGTCTGGTCTGCAGCTGGGTGAGGAGTGGTGTCTGTGACATCCGATGAACCTGGGCCTGGACTGGGAAGTTCTGCTTGTGCTGTGGAAAGTCCTGGTAAGTCGCAGCCTTGGTAGGTGATGGGCTGTTGAAAGCCGTGGAAGGTCTGTGACGTCACCTGGGGTGGAGGAGCAGACCTGGACCGGGTAGGAGCAGCTTCAGCTGGGCCTTGAGGGTTGTGCAGAAGTGCTGCGATCTTCTGCTTCATCATCTGGTACTCAGCCTCGGGCAGGTCCCTCAGGGTCTGGCTCACGTAGGTGATGAAGGACTTCCGGGGCGAGGATGCTCTGTCCAAGTGGACCAGCTGAGAGAGAAGTTCTGTGCTGGTCTTCATTGTGTCCCTGATCTCCAACAGCACACTGTGGTCGTGGCCCTCCATTCTGCCTCTCTGCCTGCGTCCTCTGGAGCTGGGGGTGGGGGTGGGTTGGCCTCTGGTGGCTGCTGCTTCTTCCTCCCTTTGTGACAGCAGGGCGTCATCCTCCATGGGATCCTCCAAGTCCGTCGGCATGGGGAGTGCAGCTGTCAAGGGGGTCTCTGCTATAGGGCCCTCTAAAGACACCTGCCTGGACAGGGTAGCTGGCTCCTGGCTGGAAGAGGACTGGCTGTTTGTGGGCTGTCTGAGAGAGAGGGGTGTCAAAGGGGCTGCTCCTCGGTGGCGGATCTCACCCTCCTGGAAACTGCACTTGGCCATGACGTACTCCCGGTCAGTGAGCTTGACAGCGGTCTGCCCGGATTTCTTGAGGTGTAGCTTGCCATACCAGGTGTGCATGTGCTTCCACCATCCAAGGAGTACTTCTGCAGTGTACCCCGGGCTCTCTGCCATGTCTCTCCAAGCTGCCTGCTTCTTCTTGGTGTCCCAATACAGTCTGTAGCCCTTTCTCCAGAGGTACTCGTTCTCCCTCAGCCATTCCAGCACCTCATCCTCATGCTTCTCGGAAATGGTATACTGTTTCCTCTCTCCCTTCTCCTTCCCTTGTCTCTTCCTCCCTCTGGCAGGGGCTTCAGCAGGGGCTTCAGGGGCTTCAGCATCAGGGCCTTCTGGAGATTGTTCAGGGCCTTCAGGGACTTGAGCAGCAGGGCCTTCAGCAGCGGGGCTTGAAGGCCTTGGGGCTGGTCCACCACAGCAGCAGCAGCAGCAGCTTCAGAGTCAGTGCCAGGGGGTGGGATGCTGGTTCTGCCCTTCTTCACCTTGCCAGGGCTTGAACGAGTAGGCACGGACTTCCTCTTCTTGCCTGACTGATGAACCATGGTGTTCCTGTAAGATGTATCTGGCAGCACGTCTTTCCCCTGTATGCTGACTGCGTGCGTGCTGCATCCTTTTATATCCGCGGAGCGGACGCAATTCATACCCCCCGCATGCACAGTGAATGTTTTGCATCCGATATACATCCGCGCGGCATCCCCTATTTTTCCTATAGGCGTACGTGATGCATCCGCTTCATCCGCTATGCATCCGCCCCTTCCGCTATGCTTCCGCTTCGATATTCTCTCCCAGAACCCCTTCGGACGTGTCATCTGCTTTCATCCGCTAGGCTTCCGATGAACATCCGTTTAATATCCCCGCTACATACTACCCTCGTCCGTTCTTTTCTGTTCTGTTTATGCAAATTTTCGTCAATTTTGGGAGCAGATGAAAACGGATGGAACCACCCCCGAAATTTTGTTCATCCGCTGTGTCCTTTATGCATATGTTTTGCGTCCATCGGCCAGTGGGACTGGGCCTTTAAATTATGACTGAAGTGGGCAAGAGTGCCTTTTCGTAATGCTTTGTTCATATTGCTGTGGCTGGTTTTTTTTAAATTAATTCAGAGAATTGCAAATCATTTTGAATACGAGTCTCAGCTTAAACAAGTTTTGCAAGTCCAACAGTCTATATGAAGTCAATCAGAAACTTAACAGCTTTGAGCTGTTTACCTACTCTCCTGTGTTATGGTGATTCCTTTGTAAGAGCTCTAGACTGTTTTTGCCTTCCTGATTTATTTGAGAACTTTGGACTATTTTCCAAATTAATTTTTCTATAGATACTTAATAATGTCTTGTTTCTAACAAGATAAAGGCTGGAGGGTGTGGAATATGTGAATCAGGATGGTCAAAAAAAGAGGAATTAAAACTCCTGTGCTAGAATTATAATCAAACTTTAGAGCTCATGAGAAAATTGGAAGATCATTCTATTTTCAGTAAACAATTTTTACTAATTCTGAGAATATATTTAAAGGTTATTTCATGCTGGAATCATTCTTTTATCTGTTGTCATCCTGAAAGTCTGGCTATTCCATGTTAAGTCTACAGGTTTTTTTTTTTCATCTTTCAGGAAAAAAAGAGAAGGCATAATAATTAACTTTTATATAAAAATATATATTTATTTTTTTTAATTAAAAATAAATATTTTTAAATAAAATTATTTTTAAAAAAACCTTCAAAGAAGAATATAGAAACTAAACATAGAATTCATTGACTCACTGAATTCTTAGTAATTAGTTTTTGCTAATTTTTCCCCCTGAATTGATCCACTAGTTTGTTTTGTAGGAAAAGGTAACCTAATCCCTTTTGCAATGTTTTCAGCATACTCGAGAGGGATGCAAGCTACTTACTCCTGAACTAAAGCACAGCCAGGAATATTATGCTTTAGAAGAAGAGGTCTCAAACCAAGATGTTGCAAACAACCCAAAGTTGGGAGACAACCTTGTTTAAAATGTTTGTGAAATGGACAAAATTTCTGCTAAGCATAACAACTGCCATCTACTGATTATGTGACAAACTGTTATAACATAACAGACACTTGGAGGAGAGCAGTGTTAGTCTTGGGAGGAAGTGGGGAGCAGAACTCTGGTAGTTTCTGACTGTCAGTTTTATTAAGGCACATCAGCTTTCATGAGCTACAGCCCACTTCATCAGATACATAGAGTGGCTAGATTGATGCAGAATTTAAATTGGGATGAGATGGGGGAAGGGAGAGTAATTAGTTATGCAAATACAGGTTACCTGGGAGACAGATTAAAAGCACCTTATTTAACAATCTACTGTGTTAAAAACCTCTAACTTTTAACATGTTATAATTGTTCATTCATTAACTTTTTCACATGTAGCTAACCTAGCTCTTCTTCCCCTCCCCGCAGTTCCCCCCATCTCTCCCCAATTTAAATCCAATGTCAGTCTAGCCACACTGTATCTGATGAACTGTAGCTCATAAAAGCTTATGCTGTAATCGGTTGGCACTGACCTCAAAAATCAGATATGGATTCTCTCAAAAGCATTTATTTGTCTCTGGCATTTTCTTGGCATGGTTTCTAACGCCCATGGTTTTGGGGGTGTCTATAGAAGTCTACACGTTAGTGAAGTTCAACATTTTTATCCATTTTATTTTTAAAGTTGTTAAAACAGCTCTATCATTATTTTATTTGATACATTTCTAAGGCCAACCATTTGCCAAACAATTCTGGACAACTTACAAAGTTAAAAGCAATTAAAATCCAATATTACATTTTAAATGGTGACAGTGCTGAAAAGGAAAATCAATCAATCCCAAACATCCCACATACTCAATGATTTGCAAGGAGCCTGTGCAAAGAACTTGTCTTAATTGTCTTCCTGAAAGCCAGCATAAACAGGGAAAATACTGTTCTAAAGTCTCTGGGAAAATACTGTTCTAAAGGGCAAGTAATAACAATAGAAAAAGCATGCCTCCCGCCATACGATGACATTGCTTAATTGATGGAACTCAAGCATGCCATTCCCTATCCAGTCTTACAGGACAAATATAAATATTGGACAGCTGTGTTTAGTTTAATTATTTATTGTACTGTGAGGCGCTTTAATGGATAACTACCAATACCCTGAAATGCACACACAAGCCAAATGGTAACCAGTGCTCCTTGTGCAACAGTGTTACATAGGCACCCTGTTTGCATTGTTGCTCTCTGACCAGTCTTCAGGGTCAACCCGCATATTCAAATATGAAGCTATAGTTAAAATATAGTCTATAATATATTAGGAGACAACACCAACCCTAGTGAAATCATTAGTTTTATTCATGGGGTAGGGAACATTATGCAGGTAGTCCTCGACTTAAGACCAAAATTGAGCCCAACATTTATGTTGCTAAGTCAAACATTTGTTGAGTGAATTTTGCCCCATTTTACAACCTTTCTTGCAGATTCACTTAACATGGTTGTTAAGTGAATCTGGCTTTTCCATTGACTTTGTCAGAAGCTTGCAAAAGGTGACTTATATGACCCCATGACACTGAATTTTGTTCAAGTGACCATGGGAATGTTACAATGGTCATAAGTGTGAAAAATGGTCATAAGTCACTTTTTTCAATGACGTAACTTCGAACAGTTACTAAACAAACTGTTGTAATTCGAAGACTACCTGCAAATGTTCATTTTTCACCCTAGGAAGTTGTGTATTGTAAAAGCTGAAAACCCCTGCTTTGAATCTCAAACGAACAGATTTGGCAAAGAGAATTTACATCAGTTTAAAGAGAACAGGTAAGGAATGGTAATTTTACAACAGATTAAAGGCCTTTAGCAAAAAAAAATTTTTTTAAAAAATTGATTGATTATACTACTGCTATAGATCTAACATGAGAATTCTTGTGTATATAAGAAGAAATTAAAAAGCAGATGTGAGTGGATCACATCAGTTAAAAAGCAGATCTTCTAGATGTGAGGGTAACCTGGCTGCAATATCGACCACCCCATTGATCACCAGGGTATATTCAGTTGATCTGCGTAGCTGTCCCCTTCTTCCCTCACAGCTCAATGTGTGTCTCTCCAAAAGCTCAGTGGAAGAGGATAACCATCCCAGATAGAACGAGTGTACTGATCATTGGTCAAGGTTATTCAGTAGCTGTGTTTCCCTGCGAGAACCTCCAAATAACAATTCTTCTAAAGCAGAGGTGAAAACTGGTGGCCCACAGGCCAGATGCATCTCTCACACACAGGCCACACCCGCCTCAGTTCCACAAAGGCAAAAAATGTTGTCATATTGCGAGATCAAAGTGACAAGGCAAGTTTGACACCTGTGTTCTAAAGGAACTGTTTTCTTAAATACTCCCAGATACGCAACAAAAGGACCTTACAGGCCTTTAATATTGAAATCCAAGAATAGTGGCTTTCTAAGTGATGTTATTGTCTGAATTGTTAACTCTTGTCACCAAGTCAAATACAATATGTGAAAAATCACGTGTATTTTAGTCACATAATTTTGTGTCAGATAAAAAAACTGCATGAATCCAGTAGATTGTGAGTTCTAATCTTGGTTTAGGCATGAAAAACCAGCTGGGTGACTTTGGACCAGTCTTTTTCAGCCCAAATCACTTCATGGGGTGTCGTGGAAAAAATAGGAGGAAGGAGTATTGGGTTGTTCACTGCCTTGAGTTGTATATGAAAAAAGGCAAGATAAAAGTAAAAAAAGTATTTACATTTGTCATATACATGAGGTTGATTTATCAAGACATAAATTCTTCCTATGGGGGTATCCATTTAGTAGAAATCTGTATTGATAGTTTTTTAATTTTAGCTTTCATTGTTAGGCTGCCTAGACAATCTAGATAAAGTTATTGGCTCGGATTTAATATTCAAATGAGCATTTAAATTACGGAGTTGGCTGGTTAAAATAGTCAAAATTTAAAGAATTGGTCAATTGTGAACAATTATACCGTAATGAAAATGGTATATTTTTTAATTATTCTTTTATATTATGTGTAAATAATCCTTCCATTAAATATTAATATTGATAAAACTCTTCATTTCATAGTAGAAATAATATTATTGTTAGATAAACCCCTTTATATTAAGTTTGAAAGGAATGGTCAGAATTAATTTTGTCCCTAGCACAAGTTTTCAATAGAAATCAATTGTAGTTTCCAAGAATAGATCTATGGAATGAAGCAGGATATAAATGAGAGTTAAAAATGTTTAATGTCTACCTTTTGGTGGTGTTTGTACATTAAACCATTGTATATGTAATTGAATTAAAACTCCATTAAGTTCTCCATTGAGTCGATGGGAAAATCCAGGTTGGGTAGTCTCTATCTTTTTAATTTCAAATAGGCTTCAAAACTCCATAGTTATATCTATATCTAAACTTATTGTTCTTAACAAAAATTAGACATATGTTCATATGGCTTCTTTGTGACTTCAGCTGTATAATAATAATACTGAACTATAGTGTTAAACTTTTCATTTATGCATTACACTGTAAGTTTTTTAATGAGTTTCACTCCATTATAAAGGTCCAAGTCTGGTTTACCTCTCCACCCCCCCACCCCCCCAATAAAAGTCTGGCATTAAAAGATTAAATCTTTAGCTTAGAAGACTTACTTTCACTATTATCTTTATTGATTAGAAATTTTCATAGCAATGTTTGTGGTAGTATTTGCATTTTGAAGCAACTGTATCACTTGTGTATATTATTATGATATTGCTTGCATATAAAACTGAACAGTGCTCTTAAATTAATTGATAGGGGTTTTTTAATGCATTAGGTATTTTTGAAATAGCTCACAAATGTTTTATTCAAAGCAGCCATCCATTGAAAACCAACTTTTTGATACTTTTACAACAAGAAGGAATTGCAAAAAATATTACAAATTTCTATCAATAACTCCTGACATATAGTCCTCGATTTACAATCACAATTGAGGCCAATTTTTTTTTTTGTTGCTGTTAAGTGACTTTTGCCCCATTTTGCAACTTTCCTTGCCACAGTTGCAAACAGCCATAAATGCAGTCATGCTGCCAAGTATCCAGAGTTTGGTCACATGGCTGTGGTGGGGGTCTGACTGTTGGAACTTCATATCCTGGTCATAAGTCCCCCTTTTTTGGCCAGGCATAATAACTTTGATTGCTAAAAACTTTGATTGCTTCAGTCACTAAGTCCTCATAAGCCAAGGACTACCTGTACTTGCCAGCACTCTATAGTTGAATGCTAAGATTGGCAAATGAATTTTCTCATTAGTAATCAATGCAAACATATTTCAGTTATTGGTATACAATTCACCCAAACAGTGTCTTTTTTATCTTTCCAAAAGTTATTTCACTAAAGGCCACGATTGGTTTAGACCAGGGATGTCAAACATGCGGCATCACGACTGTGTCACATGACATGTGATTTCCCCCCCCTTCGCTAAACCAATTGTGAGCATGGCCAGCGTGTGATGAATCTGGTCCATGAGTTTGAACAGCTCTGGTTTAGGCAGTAATTAATGTTTTTGGAAAGTTAGGTACCATTATCATTTCTTTTCTTTTTCTGTGGTTGAAATAGAGTCTCTTTTGAATGGTGGATAAAATAATAGTTTTTTTTTATTTTGCGTCCCAATTTTTGGTATATTTTAAGTTCCATTTTTGTTGGATTTGTTTTTCTAAAGAAGACAATTGATTATTACATGTGGTACTCCTATCAAATTTTGCTCTTTATCTCAGTTATCAAGATGGAAGTTTTTGTGTTCGTTTCCTGTCTCTTTTCTATTTCGAATGATACTCCAGGGATATTTCTGTACCTACAGAGAGGTGTACAAAGCACTTGGATCATACATATTCAGAGTATATTTTATTACAATATCTAAATAGTGTAGAAACAAAATATACTTAGTTTTTGCCATTGCTTTTCCTTCCTTTCTGCCTCCCACTGACTCATAACAAAATAAAGATGGAATTGAATTAGTGTTTGCCTTATAGATAGTTTAATCCTGGGGAGAATTTAAAATATATGGGGAGGAGTGTTTCATCCCCATTGTTAATGTTGGACAGGTTTTTTGGGGTTCTGATCCAACTTTCATATTATGTCACACTTTGGGTAGCTGCTTAAACTAATTTCTCAAGCAGAACATTCATCAAGCCCTCTTTAGCAAGCTGTATGTGGGTGGCAGTTGATAAGAATTCTGTCATATGAACTAATGTTATTCAGAACCACTATATCTATACATACATTAGGACAAAAATCTTTTTGAATCTCTTTCACAATATTTTGATGCAAAAAAGTAGGATTCTGCCGATTATTTACATAATGGTTGCTGATTCCTTATCAGTTTTAGAAGCAATTTTTTAAGTTGACCTATTTGCTACATATGTCATTTTGTCAAGCTATCTATACATTTATCTTGGCTCTTGGCTCATGCTGTATAAATTTATTTATCATAGAATGTTCTGACTTGGGAAGGAGGGACAGATGCTGCCCTAAATCTGTGGGATTAAATTCTCAGCAACAAAGCAGATTAGGGTATTATACCATCAGCTTCAAGGAGAAAAACTGCTGGTCTTTGAGCCCAGGCTTTTCCACAGAAAGGACTCCAAAGTTAACACAAACAACAAAGGTGACAGCGGGCACCCTTGCCTTGTTCCTTTTCTTATGTCAGTAGAGTCTGTCAGGTCTCCCTTTATCATTACCTTTGCCGTTTGCTCATGATATGTAGCTTCTATTGCTTGGATAAATTTTCTAGTAAAGCCCATTTGTTCCAACAGTAATAACATGAATCGCCAATTCACATTATCAAATGCCTTCTGTGCATCTAGAAATATCAAAGCCATTTGTTTTTCAGGATGTGCCTCATAGTATTCCAAAGTGTTCAAAATTACTCTCATAATGTCTTTAATTTGTCTCTTTGGCAGAAATCCATTTTGATCAGGATGAATAAAATTATTTAAGTATTTTTTAAGTCTTTCTGCCAATATTGAAGCAAAAAATGTATCGGCTGCATTTAGTAGGGAAATAGGTCTATAGTTCTTGATTTGTAATGGGTCGGTCTCCTCTTTTGGAACAAGTGTGATATAAGCTTCTGACCATGATTTAGGTATCCTCTTCTTTAATATAACTTCATTCATAACTTCTAGCAATGGAAGGTTCAATGATTCTTGTAATGTTTTGTAAAATTCTGCCGGAAGTCCATCTGGGCCTGGTGCCTTTCCATTATTTTGCTTCTTAGGTGCTTCAGTTAACTCCATCATGGTTATATTACTTTCTAACATTGTTTCAATCTCTTTAAGTATCTGGGGTAAATTAGCATTCTCTAAATACTGTTTGACTCTTTCCTCATCAATATTCTCTTGTGTATATAGTTTCCCATAATAGTCTTGAATAATTTCCTTCTTCTCTTTACTACCATAGCAAACTTGACCTTGGTCATCTATTAATTGCAATATTTTCCTTGATTCTTTCTCCTTTCTCAGTTTGTATGCTATATCCATCTGCCTGGTTTATTTGCGTCTTCAAAGTAGTTCTGTTTAGCACCTCTAACTTTCTGTGCTAGTTCTTTTTCTATTAAACCTATTTTATGTTTAGTTATATCCATTTTTAGCTTAATGTCCTTTTACTGTGCCGTTTTCTGTAGCTCTTTTTCAAGTCCTTTATACTCATCCTCTAATGCCTTAGAGGCTAATCTTTTCATAATATTTCTTTTCTTTGTGTAGTCTATTACCAAGCCTCTGGTATATGCCTTCATTGTACCCCATACATTCTGAATTGATGTATCTTCTTTTTTGTTTTCTCTGAAAAAAAAAAAGCCAATTCTTTCTCCATCCACTGTGTGAAATCTTTTTCCTTTAAAATAGTATTATTTAATGTCCATCTAGATCTTCTTTGTCCTTTCCATTTAATTGTCAGTGGATTATGATCTGCCCAAGTCCTTGATTCAATATTTATTTCTTGAATATTAGTTAACAATTCTGTTGACATCCATATCATATCTATTCTGGACCATGATAAATATCTATTTGAATAAAAGGTGTATTTAGTTTTGATATTTCTTTCTCTCCATGTATCTTTTAAATTTATTTCATCTGCCATTTCAAAGAAAGATTTAGGAAGAGTCTTTCTGTTTTGCCTTGTTTTCTATGCTGTATAGTCCAATTTGTTGTCTACAATTCCATTAAAATCTCCCATCCTAACTATATTAGCATAGTCCAGTTCAATTATTTTCATATGTAATTTTTTTTATAAATTTCTTCTTGTTTGTCATTCGGGGCATAAATTGCAATCAGGAGTGTTTTCATATTGTCCATTATTTCCACCATTAGATTCTTCCGTCGTCATCAGTATAAATCAGTTTCGCTGGAATGGTTTTTTTAATATATAAAACCACTCCTCTTTTCTTGCATTGTGTCAAGGAGGTAAATATTTTCCCTAATTTTGGCTGTATCAACAGTTGTTCATACTGCTTTTTAATATGTACTTCTTGTAGACAAATTATATCAAATTTTAATTTCTCTAATTTGTAAAAGGTTTTCCCTTTTAACGGCTGAATTAAGTCCATTTATATTAATTGTAATCAATTTTTTCTCTTCCATGATTATATTTTATAATTAGGTTCGGCAGCTCTCGTAGATCTTAGTTCACGTTATTCTTTGGCTTCCTCTTTTCGCCTACTGCACTTTCTTCTTTTTCAGTCGTCATTTGGCAGTCCTCTTGGAATTCAATTAATGAAATTTCTTTTTCTGCCTCTTCCTCTTTCCCTCTGAAAAATTCTGTACAAAATGATTCAGCTTTCTCAATTGAGTCAATTCTGTATCTCTGTTCTTGCCATATGAACATCAAACCTTTTGAAATCAGCCATCTATAATTCACCTCTTTCTTAAGTAGCAATTTAGTCAAAAATCAGTATTCTCTTCTCATCTCTCTCACTCTTTTGGGTACTTGTTTCAAAACCGCAATCTCCTTATCTTTATATTTCAATGATTTCTCTCTTTTGCCACTTGCAATATTTGCGTTTTAATGGCTTTCTTTGTAAATCTAATGTGAACTTCTTTTGGTGTAGGCTATTTCTCATTGCGTATCTTGTGAAAACTCAATAGACCTCATCTATTCCATCCATCATCTTCTCTTCAGATATTTCCAAACCTTCTGCCAATATTTCTATCATTATCTCAGCTAGATTTTGTCCTTTTTCTTCCTCTGTGTTTTGAAATCTAAGGTAGAATCCATCTCCCATCGCAATATACCACTTTTATCTTGTTCAACCACCATTAATCTGTTATCAATGTCTCCAATCTTCTTATCTCTTTGTTTATCTTCTTCAATTTTCAGTCGTCTCTCATCATCATTTGTTGGATGTTCTCCACTTTTTCATCAGTTTTCCCTGTTCTTTGTTCAATGTTCTCTGTTTTTTGTTCGATGTTCTCAATTCTCTTTTCAATATTCTCAGATCTTGTTTGAATGTTTTGAATTCCTTGCAAAATCATCTGCAGGGTCGATTTTTCTTTTTCTTGTTCTTTCTCTTGCCTTAACATTGTCTGTATTGAACGTTGTCCTCCAGATGGTGAAGAGAAGGAAGTGGAAGTTGAAGAACCAGGAGCTGTTAGTTTCCTACTCATTTCAAACAATTCAAAATCTTCAGGTTCTTCTGGACCCTCATCCAATTATGATATAACCAATTGCAATTCCAAATAAAAATAGTAGGGGGGAAAAAGCCAAATAGTAATCATGATAAAAAAGAAAAAAGAAAAATTTCTTCAGGTTCTTGTATACCTTAATCCAATCGTTGAGTAGATAACAGTAAAAAATCAAAAATGAAGAAAAAGACCATAAACACATACAAAAGAGAAAAAGTTGTAAAATCCCAAAGAAGATGGAAAAGTGAGGAATAAAAAGCTAAAAAAAAAAAAAGGAAGAATTCTTCAGGTTCTTCAACACCTTAATCCAAATTAAAAGGTCTCAAATATAAAAGGCTGCATAACAGAAGAGGAGGAGAAAAAAGGCCAAGAAGATAAAAAAAGGAAAAAATCAATATGGGAGGTAGATGGAAAAACAAAAATACTAGCAAGGCAGAAAGAGAAAAAGAAAAAAAAAAAGGCTACTCCCTTAAAAAATAATTACTTTGTTATAAAATAAAAAGCAAGCATAAAAATTTAACTTATTTCAAAAAAATAAACTGTTGAGGAGGGGTAGCGCAGCTTAGGAGAAATTAAAAAAAAAAACCCACATTGCACTTTGTTTAATTATCCAAGACTCTTATTATAGCACTCTTCTCCACAGACTTATCATCTTTCTTTTCCTATAAACTTCAACACCAGGCTTCGGCTGTTGATAGAAACCCAGAAGAGCACCTGCAATAATACTCTCCTGTGCTCTTCCCTCTATCTTATCAAATAGCAATGTCTTTGAGAAAAAAGTCACAGTTCTTTCTTTCTCAGCTTTGTCTGGTCACAAGAGAAATAGAATATTTCCAAGCCTCTAGTTGGCAGTGTTACAAAGTTTCTTTGCTTTCACTTTCTCCCTCCTTTCCCAACAAAATATAATAAGGATAAATAAGAAAAAAAAAGATATTTTAAAAAAAGAAATAGCTAAAGGGAGTCTCTAGCCTGAGATGTTACAAATTCAAAAAGGAAAGAGAAAATTAATGGAAAAAAAAATCCAGCCCAGTTTCAAAATATAAGATCATGTATAGAAAATCCAGCAGTGAGAAAAAAACATTACTTTGACATTCCTGCTTAAAATCGCCACTTCATCACTTCTGTCAAAACTTTTACAGATTCATTCTTTTCTTTAGGGTATCCTTTCAGATCTTAGAATAAAGAAAAAATTCTCACCAAACCAGCACATTTTCTCTTTCCGTTCTCTTTCGTTTCGGAGCTGTCCCAACTTCAGCAGCTTTAATGGCTGCCTCTCTGCCGCTGGCAAGAAGAGCTTCTCATGGATTTACCAGGGACTTTGCGGTGTCCCTGGGATCGACAGGATGCGCTCTTCACTTTCACTGCCTCTTCGGGACGGTTTAGATCCAATTGGACCGTCCAGGAGCAAAGATATCGGCAGCGATCTCAGACCTCCAAGATCGCATGCCGTATCGTTGCGACGCCAGCTCCACCCCCCTGTTGGAAATATTTTTTGTAATTCCCCTTCCCCTAACCTGTTAGAAGAATCTGGAAGAATTTATTTTACCAGGGGAAACTGAGGACATATAATATGATTTATATTGGTATTATTTCTGTTTGATGAACAGAACAGTAGCAATAGGGCAGTATGGTATTGTTTGGTATGATTAATTTAGAAAAAAATATAGTACAGTGAAAAAGCTGCATAAAAGGGAAGTTAGGGAATTTAGAGTCGCATAAATGAACTACCAATTAAATATTTCCATATATTTTAAGTGGCATTAAGTAGAAGCTACAAAATATTCTAAACAATGAAAGAAGCTTTTTAAAAGTACAATTTTGTTGCCAAAAAAATACCATATTATAAAAAATTAATAAAAGGGAAGCCGGTTTAAATTTGTAGGAAAGAAAATGCTAATATTAGCATAGACTAGATAGTTCAGTCAGTCAGTCATTTATTATAATTGGTCTAACTCTTAAATCATTCAGATTCACCCTTGAGCTGGATGCCCACTGCACTAGTTCTATGAAGATGCCTCAATATAATATTATCCAAGATTAGTTTGAAAATGTTGATTCTGAAAAAATGGACAGGGTCCACGTGCCACCTACTGTCTGGACCTTGGTCTTTCTAGTTGGTGAAAGCGAGATAACAGGATTGGGTCAAACCAGGATTTAATGCATTGGGGGGGGGGGGGTAGGGGTAGCTGCCTGCAACCCTGGAAGTAGCAATAGTGTGCTTCTTCCTTTAAAAAAGCCATTGCTTAGCCCAGCAAGCTAGTTACAGAACTATTGTTCAATCTCAAATATTTTTATTTTTAGGGAAGGTTGTTTTAGAAGGTGGCACATTCTGGACCAGTTATATCTTATGACTCGTTTTCAAACTCAACCCCATGTAAAGCATACTCAACTCTAAGATCTTTAATTGTTAAAAGTACTGGTATATTAAGATATAACCCCAGTTGAAATCATTAGATTTATTCATAGTGCAGGGAGGGCTGTATGTATTCATTTTTCCTTATAGATGATTGTGGTAGAAAAGCTGAGAATCCCCGGTTTGGAGTCTGAAATGGAGGTTTGACATAAAATGTTTGCACTGGTTCAAAGAGAATAGGCAAGATTCTGAATATGGCAGTTTTACATTAAACAAAAGGCCCTTAGCAAACTCAGGAATCAGACATGGTTGTGACAACAGTTAAGGCCTTAACTGGTCATGAAAGCCTTATTTATGATCATTCCCAGCTTGTGTCACTTTTTATTTGGAATACTATAATACACTCGGCATGTTGCTGCATGTGAAAATCACACAAAAAACTCAAATGGTTCAGAATACAGTAGCACAATAACAACAGCTGCCACTAAGCATCCTCATGTAACATCTTTGCTTTAGGAGCTGTACTGGTTACCAATTACTTTCATATGGAATTCAAGATACTGCCTACCACATATACCGTAAAGCCCTACATAGCTTGGGGCCTGAATATTTTTTGGATTTCAGACTCCCATTGATTTCTTTTCATTCATAAGATCAGGAAGAATAGACTCTAATCAGAACCCTTATTTCAGTGAATGTGATTTGTAGGAATCCTGGAGACGAGCCTTCTCAGACATCCCTCCTCCCCCTTTGGAATAACTTCCAATTTGAGATTAGAATAGCTTTGACTTATTAATATTCTATAATGCTATCAAGACAATGTGTATCTGTTGTAAAAGGGGCCAGCAGTATGTTAGGTTTTAATAAGAAGTGGTATAGTAAAAAGTGATGCCAACACCTTAATGGCCTTATGTACAGTAAATCATTGATGAAACTGCATCTGGAATAATGTATGATTGCGGTACTTCAGAAAAAGATGTAATAAAGCTAGGGAAAGTTCAGAGGAAGGCAACTAAAATACTGGTTCAGTAGGCATTGCTTGGTGGGTTTGGTATGGCTTGGTGGCCATGGCTTGGTGGGTGTGGCAGGAGAAAGATACTGTAAAATCTCCATTCCCTCCCCACCCCACTAACCTGCTTTCCAGCTCCATTCTCCTGTGCAGGGCCACAAAAGAAGACCCAGCCAGCAGATCAGCTGAAACTTGGGAGGCAGAGAATAGATGGGGGCAAGGCCAGTCAGAGGTGGAATTTGCTGCTTCTCTGAATGACTCAAAATTTCCATTTCTCTCTCTCTCTCTCTCTCTCTCTCTCTCCCTCCCTCCCTCCCT
>BLBF01000032.1:32183557-32204471 GCA_015471245.1 Laticauda colubrina
CTCTCTCTCTCTCTCTCTCTCTCTCTCTCTCTCTCTCGCTCCCTCTCTCTCTGTCACACACACACACCTTGTATAAAGACACTTCTTTCACTTAGTCTCTGGGCCCAAGTAACCACACTGGTACTCCTTTCCCTTTGCCCACTCCTAGAGCCACATAAAGGCCTTATACTGCAGCCTATAACTATATAACTATTTTGAAAAGCTGCAAAATGGCTCCAAGTATTCTTTCAGCAGCATTGCTAGCAGACTTTTGTTAAAAGAAATGTTATCTTCACCACTTTCCTTGTTACAGTTGCTTTTTTTATCTTTTTACAAATGGTCAGACATACATTACAACACAGGTTGAAAAACTGAAGCAGTGCACATCACAATAAGTGATTTAGTATTTTCATCTATGATGGAGAATAAGTAATATTTCTTAGTAGCTGTGGCTGCCAGTTCAACCCATCTTATTGGTCAGCTGGAAAGAAAACTGGCTGATTAGCTGTTCCCTCACTGTTTCACAGTTTCAAGAACAGCAGAATTGAAACAATTGAAGGTCAGCTTCAAACTGGTTTGTGTGGGATTTGGGTGTGGAAATAAAGGGGAAATTGTGCTGTGTAAATGCTGTCATGGAAAAAGAGAACATTTAAGAGGATAAAAAGAACCTGAAAATAAAGTGGAGGGCAATACAACTACACTAGAATTGTTCTTGTGTGTTTCCAGGGATGTGCACTAACCAAGATGCTTAATATCATGTCTGCATATTTCTAAAATTTCTAGAGACTTTTATGACGCAGTGTGAAAACCCAATAGATTAATTAACCTAAATCAACCTTCCATCATTTATTGAACACCAAATGATCCCCAGAAATTTACTGCCCCCCATTTGCCCCTCAGATATTTATCAACCCTTTGAATAGTCATATCAACTTTTGGGAGACCCTGCTGTAAGATCATACACCATTCTTGTAATTATTATATGAAATTGGTGCTTCTAAAGACATATTTACCATCTCTTACTTATTATTGAACATGTCTACTATCTCTTAATTTTCCAACATATGAAAATATTAGTGACATTTCTTCCGTGACCCAGGGCAGCTTGATCCTTTCCCTCCAGTTGTTCCACCATAACATTTTAACCATTACTTTGTAACTCAAGTCAATCCTAAAGGGCTCTCAATGGTTCACAGATATTCTGCAGACACTCTCCAGAAAAGATCTCTTTTAACTTGCTTCTAGATAGTTACAGTGGGAATTAATCTGATTTCCACTGAGAATTAATTCAAAAAGACCAGCACTACCACCGAAAAGGAGCACCTCCAGGCTCCACCACTGAAGCCAAACCTCTATAAATGTTCACTAGTTTATATGAAGGGTAATAAAATAGCTATTGAGTTCAGGTTGCCTGAAAATATCTTTAACCCTTTGCTAGGATTGATCAGGTTGTATTTAATATTATTGTTTACTGTCTTATTACAAAGCAGCATTAAAAAAAATGGTACTTGGCCTATTATCTCAGCTTTTCTTCATTTGATGCTCAGATGTCATTACAATTTTATTATATGGGCTTGAAAACAAGACTAATGCATAGAATTAAGTGCAGAACTATTTTGAGTTATAATTTCTGTAATTTTCTAGGTAATCATTGAAAGTTTATCCTAAGCCTTATCCAGGGGTGGGATCCTACCAGTTCTGCCCAGTTCTATAGAGCCGGTAGCTCTGAAGAGCAGCAGACACAGAACCAGTTCTGTGTTTGCTGCTGTTTGGCCCACCTGCCCACTCGGGCTCTTACCTGTCCTTTATTTTCTGCTTTTTCAACCTCAGCTGCTTTGAGTGGCACAGCTGAGGATGTTTTTTTAAACACACGTGCAAAATGTAGTCACTGAACCGGTAGTAACTGATCTTATTCATGTTCTGTGGTGAAGCTCTGAGCCCAAAGAGGTCTAGTCCCTGTTATGATGCCACTGATTAACATTATTAGATATTTGAGTCTTTGTTGTTATTTTTTTATACTTGCTTGATATTTTGTACTCACTCTTACATTGGACTAGTTAAATTAGAATAATAGCCTGCAGATCCTTATTTCATATTGTTAAACCCAATTTATTATGCAGTGGAAGGCTTATAAAATTATATTATTTTCATCCTTTCACTATAGAAGGTAGTAGTTATGTGCAACTATTCAGTGTAGAATCATTTGTATTTTAGCTTCAAAAGCAGGTAGCATTTTTTATATTCAGTTATGGGGAAGCAATGTTGAACTGAATTATTAATGATAAATCTGAAGTGTCTGCCCATAATAAAAATTCATACTTCATTATATCTACATTCAGGGAAGCTGCCTTGGATCCTAAGGCTATTTATTCCCTTATTTCATTAAAGCATAGAGAGGGGTTTTTTCTCTGTTCCATTAAAAATTAAAATGAGTTTGCTCATATAGTTTTATCTCTGTTCCATTAATATCTTCAGCATATTAATAGATTTAAGGATTATCTAGCTTGATTCTAAGAGGGTTTTTGCTGTGCTTCCCTTCCAGTCATTAGCTCTAGTGCAACATATTCTTGTTCTCCCTATCCATCTAGTCAGACTAGCTTATCTTGTTTTCCTTTCTTGCTAAGTCCTCTTCTTTGACAAAGCAAGTTGCAGTTGCTTCTAGAAAGTTCAAGATATCCAGCAAAGTATTTTGACTAGGTGCCCAACTGTTATTCTTTAATTTAAAAAGTCAGTAGTGATTAAATGTCACAGAACTGAGTAAGTTGAGGATAAAAAAAAGTCCTCACTTACCAACCACTCATTCTGCAACCATTCGAAGTTAAATAGTGCTGAACAAATAGTAGTTTTCAAACAGTCCTTGAAGTTAAAGACATTTCAGGGCCTTGTGATAAAAATGTGGGTGCTTGCCCCCCCCCACCTGCATTTACAGCTACATCATGTGCTTTAACTCCCCTCCCACCAGTCTATCTTTCGCCCCATCTCTGCCTTTTTGACTACCCTGCATTCCTCTGATATCCATCCCTACTGCCCAACTTGACTGGAGAAGGAAAAATGTGTACTAACTCTAATCTTATCGATCCATTAAGAATTCAAGAATATGTTATGGTACATTAACATAATACAGATTAAAGAAGAAATTGAAAAGAGGCAAACAAAGAAAAAAATAAAAAATGAAGAATGATTTCTTTAAAGATTGATTTCCGTTTCTGTTCCTTCAGTCAGAATCAGACACTGTTCTGCAATGAAAATCACTATCAAATAATAGAATAATCTAATCTACTTCTTGCTTTCATTATTCCTGAGCATGCAGTATAATTCCCTGATTTCTAATTCACATTTCTGTGGACTGGTATTTTTCTTTTTTAACCTGATTTTCAATTCCTCCATTTTGAAAAGGGACTTCCACTCCTGAGACATGGAGGAAAAAGAGACAGAAAGAAAATGGAGCTTGTCTTCAGCTCAAGCTAAACTTCATTTGTTTGGTTCTCAGCCTTCGATTTTTCTGAGGCTCAATTGTCTCTGGCCACTACCTAGATTGACAGATCAGCTAATTTTTGCTTAACGGTCAGTGTCTGAACTTCTTGGAATGGGATTTATCTTATTCACTACAATTGCTAATGCTATATAATTGGAATACAGTCCCTTTTGAAATGATCTGTAATCTTCATCAGACCTTCCCCACTGAGAAATTAGCATAGTGGGGATATATGATGTAGTCTGTTCTCTGAGAAGCATTCCTGAGATGGAACTCTCTGTGAAGGTCAGATTGGTTGGTTCTAGTGGTGGTATTCTTACCAGTTTGGCCCGGTTCTGCCGAGCCGGTAGCACTAATGAGCAGCAGAGTCTGAACTGGTTCTCTCTGCCGCTCTGGTGTTGGGCCCACCCGCCCGGGCTCCCATACTCACCTTTATTCCCTGATTTTGAAATGCAGCTGCTTTGCGCGGCACAGAAGAGTGCTGCATGGTGGCTACTGAAGCAACAGGGAGAGTGCAGGCTTGCAGGAGGTGAGTTGGAATGCCTCTGCACTTGCACAAACGCCTCTGCGCCTGCGTATTTGGCGCATGTGTGCAAAGCGCACCCACCAAGCCACACCCGCCAAACCGATGTTCAAAATCTTTGAATCCCACCACTGATTGGTTCAACATTTATTGTGTTCTAGACTTGCAGGGAACAGTGTTTTCTAACACTGTTAGAAAAAAATGAGCTGACTAGTCAATACAAATAGGGGGCCTGAGTTAATCAGTTATGGAAGAGTCTATCAGAAGGGTTTTTATTTAAAAGGAGGCAAATGTTGGTGGCTAACTGAAAAAACTAGGTAAGAAAGGAAACCCCAACCTGCAGAAATCCATGAAGAAGAATAGGGAATTATAGGGCAGGTAAGGGATGAGTGAAGGGATAGTGACTGAAATAAACCTCTCTGGAAATCATTTTTTCCCTTTCTTTTGCAGCTTTTATAATAAACCTTGTTCTAGTTTCATACCTAATTAGCACTTTTATTTTGTGGGAAGCTTTTAGACCAGAGGTTTCCAAACTTGGCAACTTTAAGACTTGTAGACTTCAATTCCCAGAGTTCCTCAGCCATTAAAGCTGCCAAGTTTGAGGAGCCCTTTTTGAGTACTATCCCCCTTTCTGATGTAAAGGTTGCTATTTTCCTTCTCCCAAGTAAACCAAGACAGAAAAGGATTTCTCCAGGAAAAAAATGACTGGTGGAACTATTATCAAAGTGGCTCTTCCCAGGAAAGGAGACAGTAGGGTATAATACTTTTATTATTGTTTGGAACCCAATCTGTCACATCTACAGTGCACATTCCTCTGTAGAAATTTATTGTCAATGGCAATAAATTAAAAAAAAAGATATTCCCTCTTTTGAGCTGAATGTAATGGCAACATTATTGAGGAGCTTTTTTGTCAGTTGGAATAGAGTATTATTTCATTCTGTTAAGCTCATCACTGAATGAATACTAGGTTTAGCAATCTGGATATAAAGAAATATCTCAGTAGGTAATGTATTTCTGCATGAGATCTACTGACTAAAGAATCTGAATCTAAGTGGGAAAGATACAGATAGGTTTTAATACTAAGAAAAGAACATCTTGGGGCAGGGGGTGGGAGTTGGGTGATTTTTTTATTTTTATTTTTTTCAGATTTTGTTGTACTTTATTAATTTGATTTTTTTTGTTAGTTTTTTATTTTATTTTTAAATATGGTTTTACATTCTGTAAACTGCCTTGAGACACCATGGGCAAATAGGCAGCAATATAAATTCAATAAATAAATAAATTTGTAGCTCAGGCTTGAACTGAAGAGTCCTTGGTGCTCTCTATGTTTGGTTGTTGTTGCTGTTTTTCAAACATTTTGTTACCCAGGTAAGTAACATCTTCAGTGTTAAAAGTGGCTGTTGTTTATTGCTTGATTGTTTGTCTGAGTTGGTAGTCCCTTGATTGGGGATTTGGTTACTTCTTGATAGTTGGTCTGCTGTTAATTTTGGTGTTAATCCCTGCTTATCTGAGTGTTCCTTGCTGGTGAGATGTTTTTGATCTTTTGTTTCCTTTTTAGCTTTTTGGTTGTCATTTTTGATTGATATGTAAATAAATGTTGCTTATTTCTATGTGCCTGCTGATAGCTGATTTGTCTCAATACCAGGCTTCCAGGAATTCTCTAGCATTTGGGGGTGAGGGGGCTTAGCTTGGTCTAGGATGCTCATATTTCCTAGTTGAAATTTAAGCTTAAGATTGTCCATGTGTTGTGCAGTTAAGGAGTTTTCATCATGTCTACTAGCTGGTGTGGATGGATGCACTGGTAGTGTCATACCCCTGGTGGAAACGGACTCTGAGGAAGAGGAGGAACAGCCAACAGGGAGTGGGAGTGTGGCTCCAGAGGTGGTGGAAGAGGCTAGGGAAGGGCAGAGGCCGGCCGAGCAATCAGTGGAGGATCCAGGCCCATCCCCTATCCATCCTAGGGCACACAGGGAGGAGAGGATCAGGGAAAAGTGAGCTCTACTCAGGAGGAGATTACCATGATCCTCCTCGTGGCTTGCAGCTGGGAGCTATGTCTATAAGTTTGTAACTGCGTAGTCAGAATTGCTGGAGTCAAAAATTAGTGTTTTCTTTGAAAGAGCTTTATCTTTGTTGGTGTTCTTCCCATGGACTTTTTCCGTTATCTTTCTGGAATGTATGATTAATTATCTTGGCTTGCTTCAGAACTCTCATCGATGCAGTTTGTTTTGGTTTCCTTTTGCCTCATTATTTACTTTTGTGACTTTAAATTGTGCCTAATAAAACAGTGAAGTTAAGTTGAAGGCATTACCGGACTTTAATGTATGGTTTGGGTTTTGGGTTATTTTGAGAGACTACAGGTCATCACAGCTAGTCTTCTGCCCGTCAATCTACATAGTGGCTATATTAGAGTCCTTACATGGTAGTTTGTAGATGATTCCTGTTTTTCTGGGCTATAGGGTGTTTTGATTTACCGGTACTTAAGTTATTTTTGGAGGCCTTTAGTTAGTTGGTGTGTTACTATGATGGCCATGTGGTTGCAGTAGTTTGTTGGTTGTTTCTTATATGTTTTGATGTATGGCAAAGTTATCTTTTTCAAAGCCTGTGTTGGTTGTGCTGTAGAGGGTTGAGTGGTTAGGCACATTTTGATAAATTTGCATGGGTGGTATCCATTTTTTTACAAGATGTTGTATAAGTGTTCTGTTTCCTTTTCCTGATGTTCAGGGTTAGTGCATTGTGTTTGTAACAATCTAAATAGTGTTCTTGCACAGCTTCTCTTGTGGGAGAAGAGATTATTGTTCTACATAGTGGATGCAATATACACCCAATAAACATGTTGAAGGAGTATCACCTTGAAATTGTCTGCTCTAGTACAGTAGGTCTACTATAAATTTGAAGGTGCACTTGTGAGTTAAGTTAGCTACAAATTGTCCAGTGAAGCTAGAAAATCATCTTCTGTTTCAGATTAAATGTTATATATTTAGGTAATTTTGTTAATTGAGTATAATAATACTTTCTCTCTGCTAATTGGTTCCATGTGCTTCTGAACAAATTTGCAATGACAAACTACAAGTACATAGTTAAGGAAAATGTTTGAATATTTGAACATTCAAACAAAATGTTTGAATGTTTGAACATGAAGGAAAATGTTTGAATATCAAATGCAATTAATGAAGTTGGGAGAGTAATGCTTTTTGTTTTGGACTGCTTTTTCTTATACAGGTGTCCAGGACTCAGCATTTACATCTCCCCAATCATACCCATTTACAATGTTGTGGTCTTCCTTTTTGTGCTGGCCAACTTCAGTATGGCCACTTTCATGGATCCTGGCATATTCCCCAGAGGTAAGCATTGTTCCAGTTTCTTGCAAATCAAAAAACTATAAAATGGGGATTTTGACTACAGCTATTCCATTTTTTTCATCTGTCAGGCATTTTCTTTTTTACATTTGTATAAGATTTTTTTATCACAATACAGGTAGTCTTCAACTTACAACCATTCATTTAGCAATTGTTAGAAGTTATAATAGCACTGAAAAAAGTGACTTACAACTGTTCCTCAGATTTATGGTTGTTGTGGCGTTCCCCATCGTCAAAATTTGGGTGTTGGCAACTGGCATGCATTTGTGATGGTTGCAGTGTCCCAGGGTCACATGATCACCACTTGTGACCTTCCCAGCTGATTTCTGACAAGCAAAGTCAGTGGGGGGAAGCTGGATTTGCTTAATGACCACACAATTTACTTTACAATTGCCATCATTCACTTAACTTATGTGACATAAAATTGGGTGCAGTTCACCCAATAACTGCCTTGCTTAACAATGGAAATTCTGTTCCGTCATAAGTGGATGTAAAAATGTAAATCTTTGCCTTTCTAATATAGTTCTAAGAATGAATATTGAGAATTTTAAATACTTGGTCAGTTTTAACAGTGAACACATAGCACTGCTCTTTTCCTTTATTGCCTGGTTCCTTTTGCCAGGGATTCTGACTTACAGGCTAGATTATTGGTGCATTGCTTACATTATATAAACCAGTTTGTTTTGACTGCTTCAGTCAACAGCCTATAAAATTAGTCTTTGATGTATGACCACAAGGGAGCCCAATATTTCCATTGCTAAGTAAGGCAGTTTTGGAGTAAGTTGTACATTTTACAACCTTTTTGCCACAGTTGATTAATGAATCATGCGTTCCTTAAGCAAATCTGGCTTCTGCCACTGACTTTGCTTGTTAGAAGCTGGCTGGGAAGGTTGCAAACCTTGCTCACATGACCCTGGAAGACTGCGGAGTCATAAATACATGTCAGTTGCCCAAATTTTGATAATGTGGCCATGGTCATAAGTGTGAGAACTAATCATAAGTCATTTTTTCAGTGCTGATGTAACTTCAAATGGTCACGAAACTACCTAAAATAGAGGAGTACCTAAAATAGAGGTAAATAGAGGACTACCTAAAATAAATTTTGGTTTGCACATTCTGAAAAAAATCTCTCTTGCCATCAGTTATATATTTATCATTATAAATCTGGAAGGTGGAAAGATACTGATTTTAGATTTTTTTTTCTTCCTCTCCTATTGCATTTGATGGTTTTCTTCTCATGTAGCTGAAGAAGATGAGGATAAGGAGGATGATTTCCGAGCTCCCCTATACAAAACTGTGGAAATAAAGGGTATTCAAGTGCGCATGAAATGGTGTGCAACATGCAGATTCTACCGGCCGCCACGCTGTTCCCATTGTAGTGTCTGTGATAACTGTGTGGAGGTAAGAAGATAAAATGAGAAGAGAGCTCCACTAAAGAAATTGGAAATGCTTATTCTACATGGAATGGTGTTTGGCATTAATCTGGGCTGCTTTTCATTAATTCCAGAACTTGTGTATTGAGTATCAGGTTTTTTAATGTAATTTTGAGAAAGGAGAAGGGAATAAGGGCTTTCAGAAAGAATGGTGTTTCTTTTTTTAGTCACCTTTTTCCAAAAATGGGAATTTAAGGTGATGTGCATAAGCTTTTCAGATTCCTCCCACCTAGCGTTTGAATAGCCCCAGACCTGCTTAGCTTTAGTAGGATTGGAGTTTCACCTGTTTTCAGATTATACCTGAGTCACAAGATACATACCGTGTTTCTCACAAAATAAGGCCGGGCCTTTTTTTTTTTTTGAGCCCCCCAAAAATGGCTAGGATGTCTTTTCGGGGGTGAATTAATTTCTCTCTCACCTCCCTGCTGCACCAGCGCTGTCTCCAACAACAGCGTCTGAGTCGCTCCCACTTTTCCCCCGTCCCCGTAACAAAAAAAAAAAAACATTTTGAGGTACCTGGAAGCGTTGTGTGCTGCGTTTTGGTTTAATCCCGAGCGGCTGGGTGAGCCTGAGAAGAGCAGAGTGAGCATCTCTGCTGCTACTACCCTTGGTGCTCCAGCCTCGGGCTCTGCGAGTTTGCAAAAGTCTCGATGCGCAGCCCATTCCTGCATTCCAAGCGCCCAGGCTGAGCTGCAGCTGTCCCTCTCTTGCCAGCGCTTTCTCCAATAACAGCGGTAGCAGCGGTGGGAACCGTGGAAGTTATGGAGGCGGCTCCCCCACCCAAGAAGCGGCTGAAACGCTTCCACGGTTTCCACCGCTGCTGCCGCTGTTATTGGAGAAGGCAGTGGCGAGAGAGGGACAGCTGCAGCTCGGCCTGGGTGCTTAGAATGCAAGAATGGGCTGCGCATCGAGACTTTTGCAAACTCGCAGAGCCCGAGGCTGGAGCACCAAGGGTAATAGCAGCAGAGAGGCTCACTTGGCTCTTCTCAGGCCCACCCAGCCGCTCGGGATTAAACCAAAACACGGCGCTCCCAGGTACCTCAATTTTTTTTTTCCTGTTGTTACGGGGACAGAGGAACAGCAGGAGCGACTCAGACGCTGTTGTTGGAGACGGCACTGGCAAGAGAGGCGCCAGCACCGGTGGGAACCGTGGAAGCTAAGGAGGCCTGACAAGCGGCTGAAACGCTGCCGGACATCCACGCTGACGACGCTCGCCTGCTGGCCCGGGTAAGGGAGGGGTAAAGGAGCCCTCCGTGCTCCACCATGGTGTTAGGAGCGGCTGATGGTGAGGCGTAGTTGCCCACGGGGCACTCCTAATGGCAAGTTCCCCCCCGCCTTTCCCCCCCCCCCCAATTTTGCATGTTTTAAACTAGGCCTAAATTTGGGGGGAGGGGCTTAATTTCATTTTATGCCGAGAAAACATGCTGGGTCTTCCTAGTGGGGGGGCGTGTTGGAGAAACACGGTATAACCAATCATTGAATGTAGGTTTATTTTTCTTGTCTTCAGGCAATATCAATACATATAAGCCACCACATATTAATAATCCAAGCTCAACACCAAAGTTGTCAGATGCCACAAGATGCTCCTTCTAAGATCTTGGGACTACTAAAGATGGCATTGAGAATTTGTGAATGTTCAGAGTAGGGTTTAGACTGGCAGAGCAAAAAAAAAAAGGATTGTTTTAAAGGTGTATAGCAGGGTAATTCTGAAGATTGAAAGCATCTTGGAAGGAAAGCACTTCAGTTACAACAATCCATTTGCCAAAATGGTGGCGGGGAGGGGGCTTTCCAAGGCACATTGGAAATACAGAGTTAGAGAATGGGTGCCTCAGATGTAAACCTAGGGAGACATTAATATATTCACTGTCTAATATGGGGGTGGGAAGGGAAATGCAGTTCTTAAAACAGTGTCTGAAGGAAGTTATTCATCTGCCAAGGAGGAAAGCATTCCAATAGTCTGACAAAAAGTGGGGTTACTCTTCCCTGGTTGTTTCATCATAGTCAGTGTAGACAGAACATCGTTATGCTTCAGAATTTCACTTTGGAGCTGAAGCAAAGAAAAGTTATTTGAGATGAAAGAAACTATTTGAATCAGATTTTCTCTGCTGAGCAATTAAACAGTAATGTTTGGGAACATGTTTAGTAACTTTTTTTATTTCTGCTTGTGAAGCCTGGGAAATTGTCTAGATGTTACAAACTGTATACAGAGTGGTTGTAGAAGAATTTATATCCTGACATTCTTTATGTCAAAACTCATCTGTCTGTCTATACACATGTAACACGCATGAACACACAGAATACATGAAAAGAGAGGAAAGGCACAAGGTCAATCAAATCAAAGGTCTACGAGTTCATTGTAGTTATACCATTCTTATGGGAGTTATGTTTTACATTCTATCACGAATGGAAATAAATGCTTGATTTGTCGTCAAGATGTGATGTAGTTTAGAATGGTTTTCTTAATAATGTAAAACTATAGTCTGGCTTTATAGTGGGATTATTTTCCTAACCCATTTTTTTTTCCTACGGAAGGAATTTGACCATCACTGTCCATGGGTGAACAACTGCATAGGAAGACGCAATTATCGCTACTTCTTCCTGTTCCTGCTCTCACTTACGGCTCACATCATGGGTGTGTTTGGTTTTGGTTTACTGTATGTCCTATATCAAGTGGAAGAACTCTCTGGAATCCGTATGGCTGTTACGTATCCTTTAATCTCCCTCTTCCCCCCCCCCCCCAAAAAAAAAAAAAAAAAGGAGCTCTCCAGTAAAAATGAACCCTGGCAAGGAATTTTTAGATCTTCTTAAGACAGTGCCACTTATCAGGTGGGAAATGAATCTCCAGATAAGAAATGAATTGTGATTCTTCAGGATTGTTCCTTGACTTTGCTGCAGTATGGCCGTGATGTGTGTGGCTGGTTTGTTCTTTATTCCTGTAGCTGGCCTTACAGGTTTCCATGTGGTACTAGTAGCCAGAGGTCGCACTACCAATGAACAAGTATGTATTTCCCATTTTGTTTTGTTGTTGATTTCACTGAATTTTGTCTAATCAGTTTTTGATCTTTGCAGGTTACAGGCAAGTTCCGAGGCGGGGTAAACCCATTTACCAATGGCTGCTGTAAGAATGTCAGTCGTGTTCTCTGCAGCTCTCCAGCTCCCAGGTAAATTCTGTTCCACCAAAGTAAGATGGAGAAGAGGAGAAATGAGGATTACTGTTTTCACTGTTAATGTGAAAAGTGAGCAGAAGTTTCTCACGGCTAACAGTCCCAAAAGTGCTTTTTCAAGGGGCAACTGGACTTTCTGGACCAGAAAATCTAGTTGCCTCTTGGAAAAGCACCTTTGGGAAAACCATGACCTGGATGATCTCCATAGACATGGTTAATCCTATGAATGAATCAGCAAGGAGATGCTGGGTTGCAGAAAGCAATTGCTAACAATCATTTTAGTTCTTAATCATAGACTCTTAGAATAGGAAACTGTAGGATTCATCCCCTTGCTTGGTATAGGATGTATTAGAGTATCTCTGACCAGCCAGTCTTTGTCTGAAGACTTCTGAAGAAGGACCCACCATTCCATATGACAATGTGTTTCATTGGCTTATACCTTGTACAGGCAGAAAGTTCCCTCATGTTGTCAAGCTTGAACCTCCTTCTTTGTAATTTAAACCTACAGGTAGGTTGAGTTAAAATGGCAATTGAGATTGGAATTTCTATCACTTAAGTCATAAAGTGGTCATAAAGTGCAACTTCATATTACCGCATTACTCAGGGACAGCAATTTCTTAGTCTCTTGTTATCACAGTTAAGCAACAGTTGTGGATTCTTAAGCTATAACTTCATCACAACTTCTTGCTGGCTTCCAGCAACCAAAATTAGTGGGGAAGCTGGCAAGAAGTTGCAAGTCCCAGTTGTCTTGTAAGCAAGCTGTCAGGCAGGTAAGTGGCTGCTGCCAGTTATGCAAGTGGCCACAAAGACACAATCTCAGGAAGGCTTGGGAAGAATATGCAAGGATGCACAAAGGACAGGGAAGTGTGGCACGAGCATAGTAAGGTTCACTGAGCATGTGTGGGTGGTTGGAAGGCATAAGTGCAGAAGGGCTGGATGAAGGTATATGGGTGGGAGAGTTACCCAATCAACTTTCAACTCTGCCCACTTCCCCATTGACATTGCTTGCGGGAAACTGACAGGTAATGTTGCCATGTGCAATCACATAACCACAAGATGCTGTAAGCACCTGAGTGCTAAACCCTGGGAACCACTGAACTTCAAGGACTGATCATAACCACCTCTCTTCAGTGCTATTGTAACTTCAAACCATTCCTGAACAAGTAGTTGTTAAACAAGGGCTATCTGCATTGGTTCTCCAGCTTGTGAGAGAACTCTGTGGCACAGTGGTTAAAGTACAGTATTGCATGGTACTTCTGCTGCAGTCAGCTGCCTACAATTTGGCAGTTCAAATCCCACCAAGCTCAAGGTTGACTCAGCCTTCCATCCTTCCGAGGTGGATAAAATGAGGATCCAAAATGTTGGGGGCAATAGGCTGACTCTGTAAACTGCTTAGAGAGGGCTGTAAAGTACTATAAAAGTCTAAGTGCTAAGTGCTATTGTCTAAGTGCTATTGCTATTGTGGCAACAGAAGAAATCTGGCTTTCTTCTGTATGACAACCTTTCAGGTATTTGGAAACGAGAGTAACATCACGTGTCCTCAACAACTGCCTTTTAATAATCCTAGATCCTTTATTGTTATTCATAGAGCTTTGTTTTCCATATCTTTCACAATATGGATGGGAGAGAAGAAACTTAATTTTGAATTTTAATAAGACAAAGTTACTGTTTCTCCATTGGGATGCTCAAGCAATACCAGCAGTATCTCTTACAGTTGAAAGAACTACTCCTGAAGGAACAAATCTGTGATTTCTGCCTAAAGAGAAGGTGAAAGCCATATGAGAGCATTTGGCTAGCTTTAGCTGGTGCAACAGTTGCAGCATTAACTGGAGCAAGAGGATCTTACTGCAGTGATTTACAACATTGTCACCACTCACCCAGATTACAACATGGGTTGCTTTTAAAGTTACCATTTGAAAGCTTCTATTAATTCAGTCTATTATCCAGTTCCTATTCCCTAATAGGAGCACAATGCATCTTTGCTTTGAGTGCTGCATTGGTTTTCTATTGGCTTCCATTCTATGTGGAATAGCATTTCCATGATCTGATAAGGTGGTAACTCTGTCAAGGAAGGATATGAGATGAGTCCAGAATGTTCTGTTGTAACAAAGCCAAGGCTTTTGTTAATTATTAACCTGTTCCCATAACATGCTATTTGATCATCTGCTTGAGAAACTTGCCTAGTATGAGATGACAAATTTTATTTTTTATTAAATTTATTTGCCACCTATTCTGCCATGAGGCTACTCTAGGTAGCTTACAATAATAAAAATGTAAACAGAAAAGAAGTAAAATAAAAGAACAATAAGTAAACCGTGACAAAAGAACAAAATGAGAATAATACATCAATACGTAAGCAAAAAAATGGTTGGTAGAGAGCAGGAGGATGGAGTCTGCCATCAGTCTAGCAGCTCCCTCCAGCCTGGAATACTCCCATCTGGTTCCCAAGGCAGCAGGCAGAGCTACAATAGACAGGTTTGTCATTTTTGTGAGTCTGCCTCCTTCCTCTTTTTTGAAATTGGAAATAACCTTTGCTCTTTTCTGGAACTTCACTGGTCATCCAGGAGTTGAAAATGTTTTTGCAGTTATTGCACTACAGGTGATCCTTGACTTACAGCACAACAGTTTAGTGACCGTTCGAAGTTACAACAGCACTGAAAAAAGTGACTTATGACCATTTTTCACACTTAAAACAGTTGCAGCATCCCTGTGGTCATGTAATGAAAATTCGGATGCTTAGCAACTGGCATATATTTGTGACAGTTGTAGTGTCCCGGGTTCAGGTGATCACCTTTTGGGACTTTTTGACAAGCAAAGTCAGTGGGGAAGCCAATTTCACTTAATACCTGTGTTACTAACTTAGCAAATGCAGTGTGATTCACTTTACAACCCTGGCTAGAAAGGTCATAAAATGGGACAAAACTCACTTAACAACTGTCTTGTTTCACTACATAAATTTTGGACTCAATTGTCATAAGTCAAGAACTATACCAGGGTATTTCTTTAATACCGTGGTACACTATGCAGTCAGACTCTTCTTAGTTCTTTCTTTTTTGATTATCACAAATAAACGATAACACATTCATTTTCCCAAGAGGTGCCAGCTACCTTCATCTTTTCAACCAATTCTTCCTGTTGGTAAAGATTGAATCCACAACAACAGAAAGAAACTTGCTCTTTCTTCCACTTTCTGACAAAGTTATCAGCAAGAGATAACAATAATTTATTTATTGAAATCCCCTTTTATCCCTGTTACACGACTTTGAGAAAGCCTGATCATTTGATGTGAGAAGGCCTCATCCATTCCTTTTCTTTACCCAGGTGGTCGGTGAAAAACTCCTACAGTGGTATCACTTTCCTTTCTTTTTGTTTTTGTTACCCAAATACTTTTTATAGGACTTCCATTCTCTGAATTTTTGTTCAATATATTTTTTTCTTCATGTACAATGCAACGCCCCCATCCTTTCTATTCAATCTGTTTCTTTTGAATAAATTACACCCTTTTACTGTGCATGAATCATGAGCATTATCCCACCAAGTTTCAGTGAGGCCTATCAACATTTTTTTTTCCTGAATTAGGATCTCTGATTCTCCCTGGGGAAAATGATGTTTGACAAAACAGCTGTGTTTTTCCTCTCATAGATTGTAAGGAGTGCATGCTGATCAGTATCTAAATATGTAGGAGTATTAATTTGGTATAAAGGCTGACTGAGTGATCTCTTTTAAAGTGCCCATGGCCTGTTTTCCAAATTAATGAATGCAATTAATTGGTCATCTAAACTAAGACTTTCCTGGAGCAGAAGATGAATTGCTGCTCCAAGCATTCTACTCCTTTGGGTGGGAATGGGGAATCTCTTTCTGATTTATTATTAGTCCATTCAGTCATGTCCAATTCTCAGGCTGTATGGACAAGTCTCTGCAGTTTTCTTGGCGAGGGTAAGTGTTTGGCATTACTTCCTAGGGCTGAGAGAAGATGACTGGCCCAAGATCACCAAGCTAGCTTCATGTCTAAGGTGAAACTAAAACTCACAGTTTCCTAGTTTCTTGCCTGATGCCTTAACAGCATTAACTGGCTCTCACTTTAGATAATAAGGAACACTAATTAGCTCCAAATTAAAAATATGTGATGATATTACTGAGGCCTCCAGTTGCAACTTGCTTTTGTACTAATTACGTTTCTGTGCATGATTAAAGAGGAAGAGTTACCATAAAGCCAAGTTTCCCTTTCAACCTCTGTCACTATCTGAAATATATTAGGTCGGTGCAGCTTTCTATAAACATATGTTTCTGTTGCTTAACTGTGCAGATGTATTTAGATTATTTTTGTGCACCCAACACACCTACTTTATAATGAATCAGAATCTACAGGTACTACATTTCCCTTCCTAACAACACTGAAGTTCCGTCTATGCATTTTTTCAAATTTATAAAATTATATTGAAATAAACTATTGTGCACAAAAGCAATGTCTTTCCATGAGATCAATTTAAAAAAGGAGAGATAAAAGGTTAAAACCCATTTCCTACCGTGTAATCCTCTTTTGTACGTTACTCCTTTCTTAGAATTGCAAGGTAATTTTATATAGCAGCCATTTTATCTGTTACTTTATTACTTCGATTTACTTCTAGAAACTGCCAAGTTTAGTTTTATGGGGGAGTTTTGTGGGGAGGGGAATGTTAGCCACCTTGATTTCTTTGTTTTTGTGCTTTTGTCCTTTATTCTTTGTTTCTAATTTTTTTAACAACTGTAAAACACCAGTACAACTAAGAATCTGTGATTACCCGGGGCATGGCACAAAGGCAACACAGTCACATAAGTAAGAAAAGTCCCTTTAATACCTCCAACTTTGCCCCCAATGTCCAGTTACCTTTGGCTGGAGAAAAAACTCTCCCAAGAACAGTCCTTAAATGGAGAAAATTCAGTTTGAAAACAAAGTACATATAACCTGTAAATAAAAATCCATACAAACCATGTTGCAGCAATTAACTGGACAGGGCAGAATAAGGAATTGCAGAACTCAAAGGCCAACAAAACACACACAGTTGGGAAGACGCCAGGAAGCCAGATAAGCCTCGACAAACAAAGATAATTCAGTTTGCTTCCAGCAAATTTGCTGTGCATAGCTTGCCTTTTTAAACACTGTTTTCCCAGCTGCAACTAATGAAGGGAATCAGGGCCCTTTTCTTCCCCATAAGACACACAACTCACATTGCTCCCTTCTCCATTCCTCCCTGCATGCCCTAGAATGAAGAGGGGGTGGGCCTGGATCTTCCTCTGAATTCCCTCTGTCTTGCTCTCCCTCTCTCCTGCTCTGCCCAGCTGGACTGTGCCCTTCCCCAGTTTCTTCCACAGCCACCAGAACCACACTCCCATTCCCTGTCAGCTGCTTGACCTCCCCCTTGGAATCAGATTCCAACAGGGGCATAACAGTCTGGCAGCATATAAATTTAATAAATTGCTATCATTTTTCTGCATCTTTAAAACAATATTACAGGTAGTCCTTGAGTTACCATAGCAGTTGTATTGAAATTTCAGTCACTAAATGATACAGTCATAAAGGCAATGTCATGTGACCATATCACTTAGCAACAGCAATCCCTGTAGTTCTGTTGCCATCATTAAGCAAGAATCATGGGTCTTTAAGTGAGTATCTTTTCACAACTTGCTGCCAACTTCAAACAATAAAGTCAGTGGGGAAGCCAAGAGGAAATTACAAGTCCCAGGTGGCTTGCCAGCAGGTAGATTAGACTTGCTATTGGGTGGAAGAATTTTCTGCAGGTGGATGGTGAGGTGTAGAGTGTGCACAGCAGAGCTTGGGTAGCTGATGCCAAGTGTTAACCCATTCTGCAAATGAGCAGTTTTTGCCATGAACTATCAAAAAGCACTGGGTGTGGACACATTTTATGGCAGCTGTCATAACTCTGGTAGTTGTTAAAAGACCAGCCGTATCTTGAGGACTACCTATACACAAATGTATTCAAATTGCAAAATGTATGTATCTCAAACCTTATTCTGACATTACACTGCCTTGCTAAGCCATGTAAATAAATAATTTACAAAAAGCACTGTCTTAAATCTTTTTTCATTATTCACTAGGTATCTTGGGCGGCCAAAGGGAGAACAGACTGTATTAGTGAGGCCTCCATTCTTACGACCAGAAATATCAGACGGACAAGTTGCTATGAAGATCATGGATAATGGTATCCAGGCTGAACTGAAGAGAACAAAGGTGAGGAAGAAATGAAAATGCTGCACAAGCAGTGGCTTCAAATTATTATTGGGGTTTCAGCAGTGTGAGTAGGTATTAAATGATTACCTCAGGCATTATTCTTCAGTAATATCACTCCTTGTTTCAGCTTCTTCAGGAGTTGAACTTGAATTACATTTCCCTCCTGTGTAACCAATACAACATAAAAGTTGTGTCTTAGAAGATCATTGAGTTTTTGTTTTTCATTTCTCACCCAGCAACTGATACATGTACAGTTTACAAAAACTTTTGTGGAAATGCTGAAAGAGTAATTGGTCATTTTAAGAGCATCCCACCTTTATGCAACCAAGGACAATATTCATAACATTGATTCCTGCCATTTTTTTGATTGTACCAGCGTGCTTTGCTTTTTTTTCCTCTGCAGTCCAAAGGAAGCCTTGAAGTAACAGAGAGCCAGTCTGCTGATGCTGAACCACCACCGCCACCCAAACCAGATCTCAGCCGCTACACAGGTCTGAGGACACATTTAACTCTGGCCACCAATGAGGGTAAGAGGGATTTGCTTGAGAGACACAGTCAGTTATGCGCCTAGGTAGTTTTCTGTATCAGGAAAATACCGTCTGCATCACTGCAAAACCAGGTAGCAATGCTTGTGGCTATTGAACTTAAAGCTTAATGAGTAGTTTTGAAGAAATTAGGAAGGTCAGCTGATAATGCTGCGAAGGCAAGGTCTGATAAGACAAGACACCCTTTATTGTTACTTTTCTGTGTACACAGTGGCATACATTAACATGAAATTACGATGGCCACTCTCAAAAGAATGACATACGTGTGTGTGTGCGTGTGTGTGTGTGTTAAGACCTCGAATGCCCTCAAAGTTGTGATTGTTGCACCGCCCTTGCAGTCACATGATTGCATTGATGATTGAGATCATCTCACATTTATGACAGGTTGCAGGATCTCATGGTCACATTGCATTTTGTGACATTTTTTTTTGCCATTTTCCATCAAAATGACAAAAAATTGGACAATCTGGATTCATACTTGCAGCCACATGATTCACTTAATAACCATGCAATTCATTTAGCTATTGTAATAAAAACAACTATAAAATCAAATGCAGGCATGTGGTGACTTAATTTATGACAGCAACAATTCACATTACGTAACATAACTTAAAAAACAAAATTCCGGGCTCAATTGTTGTGGTAAATCGAAGATGTGATCTTAGTTGTTATTTGGGCTATATTATACATCTGTGTGTTTTATAATAAATTGGAAAATATGGGTGGATGTATTCAGCACTTTGTTTTGCAGGTTTTCATTTGAGTTCTCAGATCAGGACTACCGCCTCCAATCCAGCAGTTCTGAAAACTGAGACAGAGAGAAAATAATATTTGAGGGCATAATATATCAATAAGTATTTCTTATACATCTAATATATTTGCATATGTATATATTTATTAAAATAACCCAAATTGTCTGTGTGTGCGTGCATGCATAAAACTTAGTTACTATAAGTCCCTTTCTCTTTACAGAGAGCAGTTTGCTAAATAAGGACAGCCCTCCAACTCCAACCATGTATAAGTATCGACCTGGATATACTAGCAGCAGTGCTTCAGCTGCAATGCCTCACTCCACCAGTGCCAAGGTAAATAAGCTTGCTTAACATGAAGAATAGACTGTGGTAAATGAACATACATATGGAAGGGGAATTTGGTTCTAAAGGGGGGGATGAGGGTGGCACACTTCAGACTTGTTAGATCTGCCTTAGTTTTTACGAGAGCTCTGAGACCTACTAATTGGAGCAGATTAAAAAAATGATAGATCAAGGAATTGAAATAGTCATGTGTTGAATAATGTATAGGAGATATGCTTTGCATATATAAATATAATTCTTATTTCAGAACAGTACTGTTAATCTAATTAGAACTGTGCAGTACACTTGTTTAACCATTTGATTTTGGAGAGCATTAATGAAGATTTTCCAGAGATCCTTTTGCTCATTAGTGCTGTATGAAATATTTAGTTCATGCCAGAAATAGAGAACTCTAAAATAATATTTGCAAGTTGTCCTCAACTTAAAACAGTTTATTTAATGACCGTTCAAAGTTACAGTGATCCTGAAAAGAGTGAGTTGTGATCATTTTTCAGATTTATGACCATTGCAGCATCCCCATAGTCAGGTGATCAAAATTCAGAGGCTTGGTAACTGTCTCATATTTATGAAAGTTGCATTCTCCTGGGGTCATGTGATCATTTTTCCTATCCTTTTGACAAGTAAAGGCAATGAGAAAGCTATTTATCAACATTCCTTCCTATTTTTAGTTTTTAGTTCCTTTCATGAGGCCTAAACTGCCCAAAATGCTATATATAAGTAACTTTAAGAGGGTTAATTATATGAACAAATGTAGGAAAACAATAGCAGAAATATTGTGATATTCTTAAAAGTTTATCTTTTTATAGCAGGGCTGTCAAACTCGATTTCATTGAGGGCTACATCAGGGTTGTGTGGTAGCTGGGGTGGGCGTGGCCAGCTCGACATCACTCGTGTTGGGGGCACGTGTGATGGCCCTGGTGGGGATCCATTGTCTCTAGCAAGGAAGGCGAGACCAGAGAATGCGCCAAACCCTTGTCCTCCAGAGGAGCCTTGTCATCTGCTGGTGGCCAAGTGCTAAGGCAGGACTTTCCTCCTTTCCTTCCTTCCTTCCTTCCTTCCTTCCTTCCTTCCTTCCTTCCTTCCTTCCTTCCTTCCTTCCTTCCTTCCTTCCTTCCT
>BLBF01000032.1:32204481-32245399 GCA_015471245.1 Laticauda colubrina
CCTTCCTTCCTTCCTTCCTTCCTTCCTTCCTTCCTTCCTTCCTTCCTCTTCATTTTCTTTTCTTCTTCCTTCCTCTCTTGCCTTATTTTTTCTTCCTTGCCCTCTTTCCTTCTTTTTCTTTGTCTTTTCTCTTTCCCTTTCTTCTTTCCTGTCCCTTCTTTGGATGCTCAATTGTAAAAGGAAAAACATTTCTCGTTTTGTTTAGCTTTGCATTTAGTTTTTTTTTCTAGCCCTTTGTCAGTGAAAATGGGGCCCCTCCCCTTTCGCTGGCAAAGGCACCGCGGATGGGTCCTTTGCTGTTTCCAGGGCAGCCCTGTGGGCCAGATCTAGGCCCACAGGCCTTGAGTTCGACATCCCTGTTTTATAGTGAACTCCTGTGAGTCAAAAGAAAATTCTACTAAATTCTAGTAGCTTACTTCCAAGGAAGAAGCTTACTTCCAAGGAAGAGGAAACACTGTATATCCACCTCAAGCTTCTGAATGAAAGTAGAAATCCAAGAAACAAATCTAACAAAACTTCAGCTGTTGTCAATTATAGAGTCATTGCTTGCTCAAGTTTGAATTTGTTAACCATGATTGCATCAGAAGCCAAGTTATGCAGTCAGGCTGCATATTTTTCCATAGTTTTGCTCCCCTAATTGTCTGCATCCCTTTTCTTCCACCTTCTTGCCTATCCAAATGGCAATATAGGATGTCTCATCATCAGACTAGCTGTGTGAAACATTTGAAATATTTGAAGGTTTTGTATGATTTATTACATATTTAACAGATTTTTTTAATTTATTGTATTCTGGCTTAACATACAATTTTGATACTGTATGAATTGATTAAATAATTATAACAGATTCAACTTAGAAAAATAACCAAAGCCATCTCATCCACAGCATCTATAGCTGAAATAGAATTTAAATATGTGTATCCTGGACTCAATATTCAGAATTGTATTGCATTATGCTGACTTTCAGTAAGTTATTATAACATGTAACTTGAATAACTTGCAAATTATCAATCTCTATATTTCTCTATATTGAGACATTTATTTTCCTTCTGATATGCTTATAGCATGTCTTGAAGAAGCAGATGACATACTATGTTTGTCATTTCCTATGCACAGCCTAGGAAGCTATCGGGTGACTCCTGTTTCTTTTATTCCCTATAATAGCTAAGTCGAGGAGACAGTCTGAAGGAGCCAACATCTATTGCTGAAAGCAGCCGAAACCCCAGCTACCGCTCAGAACCAAGTCTGGAGCCAGAAAGTTTTCGATCACCCACTTTTGGCAAGAGTTTCCATTTTGATCCTCTATCCAGTGGTTCCCGCTCTTCCAGCCTCAAGTCAGCTCAAGGCACAGGCTTTGAAATGGGCCATCTTCAGTCAATCCGCTCCGAAGGCACTACTTCCACATCTTACAAGAGCTTGGTGAACCAGACACGCAATGGGAGTTTGTCGTATGACAGTCTTCTCACACCCTCTGACAGCCCTGATTTTGAGTCTGTGCAGGCAAGTTCAGAGCCAGACCCGCTCATGGGATACACGTCTCCTTTTCTTTCAGCCCGTATTGCTCAACAGCGGGAGGCTGACTTGCACAGTCGTTTTCCAAGCTCGGGTTCACCCAAGCACCAGCAACCTCATGATTCTTCCCCCGTCCGCTATGACAATCTTTCGCGCCATATTGTGGCTTCCATGCAGGAACGGGAGAAGTTGCTACAGCAGTCATCTATGCCACCACCCCTGGCCAAAGAGGAAGATACAGGCCTAGGGGACTCGGGGATACAGTCTACACCAGGGTCCAGCAATGCACCACGAACGAGTTCCTCTTCGGATGATTCAAAACGTTCACCTTTGGGCAAAAACCCGCTTACCCGCCCAGTGGCACCTCGCTTTGGCAAACCAGAACCACCACATGCACTTCGAATGCGCGCGCTGGGCTCACCCGACCAGCTTTCATCCACTCACATGGGCAAATCTATGTCTTACAGCAGCCAAAAACAGTCGCCTCAGGCTGTCGTCCCAGAGACTGAGGAGGTGGCCTTGCAGCCTTTACTGGCACCAAAGTAAGTACAAGTGACACTTGTCTCATTCTTTAAGTGTTCCTTGACTTAGTGGAGGATGAACCACATTTAGATCTGCCCCATCACTGCTCTGGCAAAGGATTCCAAGATAATTGTGATTCCTTCCAGCAACATCTGAAAGACACGGCTGGGAGTGATCTACAGATAGTGTCTGCTCTCGTCTGTCCCTTTCTTCCCTCCCTTTTCCTTCCCATTCTCCAGTGTGTGAACCAATCCATTTCCTCACCCTTAGTTCTATAATGCAGGGTACATTGCATAGTATCACATTCCTTTTTGTGAGCTGTATGGGTCTGTGAGATGGTCATTGGCCTTCCTATGAGATGCTTGAATCTTTATATTGCCTGCCTGATTACTACCTCATATGTAAGAACACTGATACAATTCATCCTCCTATTTTTCTGTGTTTCTCTTCCCTATTTCTTGTGTATTCTTATGATACTTTTGAGGCCACACTCAAAAAGCAAATGGAACAGGTTATAAGAAATAGTCTTTTTGATATATGTGCCCTTTCCTGCAACCCTTTCTTGGTCTGTAGTACACTTTCATTTATCCCTTCCATACAGTGCTGTATTTTGGCTAAATGTGGCATTCCCAGTGTGTAGAGTCCTATTCTCTTCTGTGTTTAGCTTCACTGTCCTAGGATGCTAAAATATTTGTATTGCCTTGTCAGTTCTTTGTGGGCTGACAATCCACTGCTGTTGTATTTCCCTTTGCATCCCAGCCAATGCCAATATGTATTCCAAATTTTCCTTCCTTAAGCTATCAGCGTGTGAGGCATCCTCCATTTCCATTGCCATTGAATGAGTGCTCACTTCCTGATGCCCTTGTATCCTTCCTTTTTCCCAGAGACGAGGTGCAGATGAGACCCTCTTACAGCAAGTCTAATGGACAGCCCAGGACTCTGGGCTCAACCTCACCCATCCCTGGCCAGCCACCTCTCAACAGTCCCACTCGAGGAGGAGTCAAGAAAGTCTCTGGAGTGGGGGGGACCACATATGAGATTTCTGTATGAGGAGCTGATCTCCCCACTGTCTACTCCTCTTTGGCTGATTTCCATGCCTCCTGTTCCTGATGAGCAGGAGGCATGGATGTTGCTCGGCAAATGGTTGCTCCATCACGTGCATGGACTTTTAAAAATAAAGAAATAAATCCAGATTTCGGTAGGTGGTAGAACAGAGGGGACAATTACCTTTTAAAACTAAACTATCGGAGAGAGTTTCTAAACACTACAATGGGATCTCAGCCTTGCTCACCTCCACAGCCTGCACTCTTCCCTCTCAGTCACCAAGAGACTGCAGTTTGTCGCACGCTGCCGAGAGTGAAGGGGAAGACTTGGTGTCAGCCTCCTTGCACAGAAGAGAGTGCAGGCTGTAGCCTGTCTTGCTACCAACAGAACAGTTAAATTTGTGGACCTTGTGCAATCGCTCGCCTAGTGCGCTAGGGGTTGATCATTTTTAATTTTTTTTTATTATTACTACGGATTCTATATTTTTCCTCTTCTGAGTTACTGGGTGTGTGTATATATAAATATCTATAAATATATAAATATAAAAAGAAAAAGAAATTATATCTACCCATAAGTAAGGGAGGCAGGCCTAGTCATATGTTATCAGCCGGACCTAAGGAAACCATGTATAAACCACATTCAGGAGAATCTGGTGGGATAGAGCAGAATAGCCACTTGGTTCACTTTCAGTGAAAACCACTGCAAAACCACTACCCCAGTAGGGCTGAAGAAATGCCAATTTGACATTTGATCTGGCTTGGTTATCTCTGTCTCTGGCCAAGCATGAGCAGGCGGATTTGTTCCAGGAGGGAGATTACAAAGGCACCACATCTATCATCTTTGGGTTGTGGTGTTGAAAATTTTCTGGCAATTTTTTTTTTCCTGAAGATCTTGGAGGATTTAGGAAAACTAGGGGAAAATTTGAGTTCATACTTTTTCAATATCCAGACAAATCTCTTTCCGAATGATGCCCAGAGAGCAAACGTTATTCTCTCTAAACCAGGAAGCATGTGAAACATTCGTTATGTATCATTACAGCCTTGGATTAAGGTGCTAAATGGAAAGGGTAGCAGTGGGCCTGAGTCCCTTGTGTGGAGATATTATTTGCATTTGGTAAATCCTCCCAATGGTTTCCTGTGTTTTTTACCTTGCTTTTATGAAATGCTCCATGTGAATTTCTTGTGGTGGCACAGTTCTTTATTACCAAACTGGGTAAGAGAAAGAAAAGAGAGAGAAAAAAACTAACCAAAAAGCAATATTTTTTCATATGCCAAAAATCTCTCATCACATGTAAAAGCCCACGGCAGTAGAAATCAGTAACCCAAGAACCCAATGGTCTAAGTCTCTACTGAATCTTTCTCTATGGCAATAGCTAAACTGTGGCCTCCGTTAAGCCACACTTTTATTTTTATTATGACTAGCCATTTTAAAATGAGGAATAAAAGAATACAATGAGCCACTTCCTCTCTATTCTTGTGTAGTTTTTATTTTGTTAACCGGAACACATGTGGATAGTGGTCATCAGTGTTGATTGCAGTGGGCCCAGAATTGTTCAGTAGATCCCTCGTTTCTGGAGTTTGGCCACTGTAGCTGCAGCCATTCTGCTAATTCAGAAGGTTTTCTTGAACAGGTAAGTGAGAACTATGTATTGTAACATTTACAACCCAAGAATTACACAGTCAATTATGAAGTAACCTGGGATTTATAAACCGGATTATAGATCTTGATTCAGATAGTTTCTAATTGCCTCAGGGGTTAGGCCCCTAACGGGCATTTTTCAGGTAATAAGTTTTGCCAGTTCAGTGCTTCTAGATTTGTCACATTCATCCCTAGAGAGCATAGTAGTTAATTACAATGATAGGGATTTAGGTTGGTGGGACGCAGCTCTGGTACAAGATTACTGAACCCCTACATCTAAAAATACCTTTCTAACTCCCAGTGAGAAAACCTGTCAAGCACTGTTCAAGATGCTTCCCTAATTTATTATTAAATCTGGCTTCACCTCACCTCTAATCCTATTTAGAGATTATTTCTGTTAGGAAAATACAATGCTAATTTATACGTAGGAAAGGAACCTTGCTCAGCCAAGTAAGTTTTTAAGACTTTAGAATACAAATGAGATAATACCAAAGAGTCTTGTGGCACATTAAAATAACAAACCTCTTGTGACATAAGGTCTTAGGAGGCATTTTTCAAATCCAAATCAAATTGAGGATAAAATTAAGCAGTCCCAGTAGGAAAAGGGAGAAGGAAAACAAAAACTATGGAAGAATCTATAAATTCCCCAGTCTATTTTTTTTGTGCCAGTGAAAAGTTTCTTCCTTTAAGGCCCACCTTTTCCCCAGGAATTCAAGGCGACACATATTACATTCCTCTGAATCCACACCAGCAAATTTGTGAGTGAGTGTCCCATAGTCATCCCACTGCAGCTCAGAATACATACTTATATGAATACATACTGTATGGAGTTCTCTGATCCTGTGGTGGCATTTTATCCATTACAAGTAATCCTCAACCAGTCCATAGAGTTCTGACTGTCGGTAATCTGCCCATTTGTACTCTTATGATAGCGATCTGGATGCTTGGCAACCTGTTCACACTTAAAACTGGTTGCAAAGCACTCTGTGATCACACAATTGCTATTTGCAAGCTGTCCTGCCGGTTTCCTTAGAAAGCCAGTCTGGAAGTTGGCAGGTGGGTTACAAGTCTCTGGGGTAAGTCTCCATCTATGGACCGTCCCTGACCCACAGCACATCTTAGCATTTTCTCCCACTCTTGTGTGGTTCTCATTACATCCACCCCATGCACCTTCCATGATCAGCACTGTGCCTCTTGCACATCCAACCTGTGGGTTGCCTCTCGCCTGTTCATACGTCGTTTTCAACCCACATGTTTGACTCTAGTGTACCTTCCCCAACCATTCTCCATATCCTTGCACATACTCTTGCTCTTTCCTCCAGCCTGCAGGCCTGGGACTTGCAGCTTCCTGCCAGATTTCCCATTGACTTTGATTGTAGGAACCAGCAGGAAGTTGCCTTACATAATGATCATGGGATTCAGTTAATAACATCAGCTGTGACTGGGGAATACCATCCTTAAATGATGTCATACTTCATGGCTGCATTGTTCAACAGAAATTCTGGTCTCACTTCCCATCATAAGACAAGGACTAACTGTACACCACCTTGCCTTCCCATTGACACCAGTGAGATTTTATCTTCTAATTTAAACAATATGTGGGCTAAATTATTTTTGTTGGAACCATAAAAAATAATTAGATTTCCTTACAGTGCAGGCATATTTTTGACCCTACTGTGGCTATTTACACATGGAAAATATGCAAATCTGTTGATTAGGAATTTCTGATTATTCATGTAATTTAACCTTAGTTCTGAACCAAGGGTTAACTAACTACATTATAAGTGAAAAAATAGGTTTTGAAAGCACAATTTCTGTTGAGAGCAAAATTCACTCAGAATATTAAAAATGTGAACTTGAAACAATCAAACGCTGTATAACCTCATTCACCAAACTTCTTTAAAAAGTGATTAACTAGGTAATGTGAGAAAGAGAAAAGTGCTAAAATTGAATGATTTTTCTTTGAATGGTTTGGTGAATGATTGCAGAAATCTAGAGGAAGGGAATGTGCATGTATAATTTGATTGACCAAGAACCAATAAAAATGCTTCCACTCTTATTTAATGCACTGGACCATGTCACAGGCTAGAGAAACGGAACTGTGAAAGTAAATGATGTTGTAAAGGTTACAAAAGTTTTAAGATCATAAAAAATTCAATAAAATTGTTATATATTTGTCTTCAAATATAGCAGTTTGAACTGTCTGTCAGAACAATAAAGAAATACTAATTTATTATTTCATTGATATGACTGTACACTTCCTAGGTGATCAGCAATAGTTAAAGACATCTAACAAAGGAAGCAAAGTATATGGTGGTGGGGCCAGATGCCCAACTCATATCTTTACAATTGAGCCAGTGCCTCAGAGTGAATCGGAACTTAAGCTCCTTTTTAAAGATTGTCAGGGTTTGAGACAACTGAATTTCAAAAAAGGAGCTGCCATAAAAAGCATCCCCTCTGGACCCCATAATGTGTTTTTTATGGGATCAACAGAACGTCAGCCGTATTGGTTCTTACAGGAGAAGCAGTCCCATAAACAGTCATGGCCCATCCTGTACCAAAAGGTTTTATCGATGATTATTAACACCTTGAACTGAAGCCAGAAGCCCATTGGTAAATCCCATGTTTCTCTGAAAATGAGACCCAACCAGAAAATGAGCCCAAGCGTGATTTTTCAGGATGCTCGTAATATAAGCCCTACCCCCAAAATAAAACCCCAGTTAAGATCAGCCAAACAGATGCATTTTAAGTAACCATATTTCCCCTGAAAATAAGACCTTACTGGAAAATAAGTCCTAATGCATCTTTTGTAGCAAAAATTAATATATAAAATATAATATTTTCGGGAAACGTGGGTTAGTGCAGCTCTGTAGCAATGTTACATGGATGTACAGAGATGTACTCATAGTTCTGCTGAATTCTGGACAGTCATAGACAGCATGTTGAAGTAGACCAAATGAGATCCTGAAGATGTGAATGACTGAATACAATCCCCCAGTCCAGAAACAGACACAATATTATTTTGCACAAAGGCCTACAAATAGGAGCTAGGCATGTATAAGGACTCTTAAATTGTGCACAAATTCTGTCTTGGGTATTACATCTTTATCTAGAACTAACAAAATCTCTCTGAAGCCTGGTAGCCCCAAAATCCACAATTATGTAGACTTTCTAGTGTCGAGCCTAAGCCTGTTTGATTCTATCAGACTCCCTCTGCATCCACCTACTGATAATTCACTTCATGTTGGGCTCTGGTGCAGAATCCATAAAGTTGAATTGAGGACATCCTAGCTCGGGGTATACGTTTAATCACCTAGATGCAATTTCTTGGGGCTGTAACTTTATAGTCACCTTGATATTAGATTAATGTACATTTTGACTAGCCAACGTTGTCCAAGAGAATGCTTGAGTCTGGGTCATATGATTTAATCCTTGAGGCAGGGGGCAGTTCCACCATTATTTTCTTCAGAAGCCATCCCTAGACTCATTTTCTGCCATTAACCTTCCCTTTTTAGGGAACGTTGTTGAGAAGATGGTTACCTTCAGGTGTCAATGGATGAAGCAGATTATCCAAAAGTATTTATCACACAGATGACCTATGGAGGTAGTGCAGCTGTCCTTGCTTTCCT
Organism: Laticauda colubrina; assembly: GCA_015471245.1. Lineage (NCBI taxonomy): Eukaryota > Metazoa > Chordata > Lepidosauria > Squamata > Elapidae > Laticauda > Laticauda colubrina. The sequence continues at coordinate 32,212,824 of BLBF01000032.1, forward strand.
TGATCTCAGTATGTTTTGATACCAACAGACATCTTTCTGGCTCCAAGGGTTAGGAGTTGAGGGGCACAATTATGTTGCTTCTCCTTTGAAGTCAGCCCTGATTAATGTTGATGGGGAAGACATATCAGCTCCATGGGTCTCTTGTGTTGGATGCTTTAGAGATTGACTCCTCACATATATGTGAAGTGTAGGTAATATGTTGATAATGCTCTGATGTATTTCTGTCCTTTTCTAGTCACATGCTGTAAACAGAGGTGTCCAACTGGCAGCTTTAAGGGTTGTAGATTTCAATTCCTAGAATTCTGGGAACTGAAGTCCACAATTCTGAAAGTTGCCATGTTTGAACACCTCTGCTGTCAAGGTTCTGTTCCAGTGACTGCAGGCTACGGGGATCTAGATGAATGGGCTTCAGTTCAACCCTAGCAAAATGGACTGGCTTTGGATTTTAGGACCTCTCAAATTTGACCTATTGTTATACAGTATTTACACTAGTTCTGGAAAGGGTTGCAGTACTCCAGACAGAACCAGCATACAATTTCAGGTTGTCCTGGCTCACAATTCCTGTTTGGTGGCTGGGGTGGGTTGCGGGGAGTTGAACTACTTTAATTGTACCCGTCCTTAATCAGGAGGCACGAGGTCTGATTACTCATATCTTAATCACTTTCCAGGTGAATTACTGCAATGCAGTCTAAATGAAGCTACCCATGAAGAGCATCCAGAAACTTCAATTGGTCTAATGTGGTTGCATGGTTCCATTCTATGCCCATGTGTCAAATGATTACACCGTGTTACATTTTTGTCCTTTAAGCCATGTTGGCTCCCAATATGCTTCTAAGGCTGCTGGTTACTACCTATATAAAACCTTAGGTGGCATGGGGCCAAGAGATTTGGAAGACTGCCTTGCTTCCAATGTTTCTACCCATCCCATTTGTTCGGGCAAGATAGGCATGCTCTGAATCCTTACAGTCAAGTATTGTTGTATAGCAAGACCCTGGAAGCATGCTTTATCCATAACTGCTTCTGACTTCTGCAACATACTGTCCGCATAGACAGTAGGTTGGCTCTGACTCTGACCATCTGTTGGAAAGCTTTGATGATTTTGCTGTTTCCCAGGCATGGGATCAGTATAGTAACTGGTGTTCTGTAGAACAGCCTGTACTGTTGTTATATAATATCTTCAGCAGCTGGGTGCTTTAGTTGGTCATAATAGGTATTTTTATATTGTATTTTAAAACTTACTAGCAATCCACAGTTGCATTAGTGAAGTGAATGATTATAAATCAATTTAAACATATATAGACATAAAAACATACATACATTCATGAGTTGAGATAACTGGCAATTATCAGCATGGTGATGATACCCAACCCTTTAAGTGCAAAAATTTTATAAATACTTATAGGTTCCATTTGCTACTTTTTAAAGTATTTTCTACTTGATCAAACATGGCCATAAAGAGAACAGTATGTTTCCACCCAAACAGAATGTAACTACAAATTATTTCAAATGGATTTTTTTCATTGCTACAACTTATTACCAAACATGCATGCTCTTATTTTCTGCATATTTAGATGAAAATATATTACATTACATATTATATAGAACACTTTACAACTAAGGATAACCTATAATTAAAGTCAAACTGATTTTTAAAAAAGAGGATGTGTAAATTTTGAGCTAATTTTGGATACTTAACAGGCAAATTTATATTTATTGATTCTACATTTTTCATTATGAATGCACCTTAATTTTAAAAAATGAAGCTGACAGAAATTGGTATTAATTATTTATAATCTATGCAGACACACCTATGAAATTTATAAATGTGCTGAGAAAAAATAATTTTTAAAAATGTTGAATGAGCAGAGGAGAGGTGATCAGAACAACCGAATAATGGAAGATTGCACTAAGAAAAAAAAAATGTAGTATAGGAAAAAATGCACATCTGCAGAAGGTTTCATATTATCATAAACCAATTGCAGGAGACAGCACTCCATGTTCAAAATTTATAACAATAGTTTCTCTATAAAGAAACAGCTAGAAATACTTTCATTGCTGATTCTAAACTACTTTGGGCATGTATAATTTCCACAGAATGGCACCACAAACCATTTGTAGACAATGGTTACAACAGTAGATAATCTGCTACTTCTGAATCTATTTTTTCTTAATTCTTGGTTCATTTTCCAATTTTTTTCATAAAGTCATGATGTCCTATAAAAATTGCACATTGCCACAAATGACTGCCACAAATGATTTAAGAGTTCAGTATAGCAGCCCAATAGGACAACATCCTTTATACATTATGGATCTTTAAAAAAAAACTTTTAAAAGACATATGGTTCGGGTAAACCCAGGAATTATTACCTTCGTTAACATAGTAGAATTTCTCAATCTAAAGGGTGGTGGTAAGTAATTTAGAATTTTTTTTATGGTAATATATAGCTATAGTATACAATACAGTATGTTGGATACAACTCAGCCAAATTTAAGCATTTTACAAGTGCCTTAAATTCAGAGGATTAAGACATGATTAATATTAATTTTATTTTAATTCTGACATTATTGATGGGCTATGTCCAATATTAATAAGGTACTGCCAGCATGCAAGCAACTTAATCTCTGAATTTTGAAATGGAAAGAAAATAATGTGCACGTGTAATGTGTCCAGTGGTGGGATTCAATTTTTTTTCTACCGGTTCTGTGGGCGTGGCTTGGTGGGTGTGGCAGGGGAAGGTTCCTGCAAAATCTCCATTCCCTCCCCACCCCACTAACCTGCTTTCCAGCTCCGTTCTCCTGTGCAGGGCAACAAAAGACCCAGCCAATCAGCTGGGACTCAATGGGAGGCAGAGAATAGATGGAGGTGGGGCTAGTCAGAGTTGGTATTTGCTGGTTCTCCAAACTACTCAAAATTTCCACTACCGGTTCTCCAGAACTGGTCAAAACCTGCTGAATACCACCTCTGAATGTGTGTATTATGTAATGTGCACATTACACAATGTGTTATTGTCTAATGCTTAATCCAGTATCAGGAAAATCCATATTGATGTGTTAATGGGCAAGTCTTCATGAACAAAATACAAAAATTCAGTGCTCGAACAATGTATACTAAAGCTTTGAAATGACGTTGGCATGTTGGGAGGAGTTGCAGTAAGCAAAGTGATGGAAAGGAAGAATAAGGACCTAGTAAGTGAAGGAAATTATGGTAGATACTCTTTTCTAATGCTTTCATAAAAAGCTGATATAAACCCATAGCAACAATCTGTAAAGGGGAAGAGGAAGAAGATCTTATCCAGACTAACAGAAAATGGAGCCACTTAAGACATGCATGAAATCTTTAGACCACTTTAGAATTTTGAAATTTATTCATTATTGGCTTCCCTTCTTTGACCAGTTTGATGAAGGACAAGAATGGTTATATTTTTCTTGCGGTGGGAGGCTTCCATATGACATATGGCTAACTTACCTGGTTTCCTAGGTTGGAAAAAAAAAGCAGCCTATATCTAAACAAATAAATTTCTTGACCTAAATTGCTAGTACATGTGAAAAGATGTAGTATCAGTTCGACTTCCAATAGAATGCAAATACTGTAGATACAAAGTTGGTGTCAGGAAAGCAAAAAAATAAATGCTATTTCTTCCCAGATCAGCAGAATGTGCCTTCCTTTCATTGTTTGGAACTGTCATCTCTACTACTGGCTGACTGATTTAGTATATCTGATTTGGCTCTACTTTTTAAGTCAAAGATGCTGGAAATTACGGCATATTTTTTCACATTTTTCTTCACTTCCTTTCTGTGTGTGCATTTGTGCAAACTGTAAGTCTCTTGGGGACAGAGGGCTGTTAAATCAATCCTTTGTTAAATGTATGTACATAACTGGTGCTATATAAATAAATTAATTTGCAATATTGTATCTCTTGAAGGTCCTACCTTATTTGGACCTGCTGGCCTTTAAACTTGCACTTTCTTCTGTATATTTCTTTGGCTATATTGAAGAAGGTTCTCCAATGTTCTTGAACAACTTGTCAAATTGCTCAGTGGTTCTTCCCCATAAGGCAGTTTCTCTTTATTTGTAAGTTTATTTCCTTGATAATGCCAGCAATACACGTGATACCATCAAGCATTACCAACAGCATTTCCAGAAGTAGGCATTGTGGTGCCTATGGGCACCAGTCCGTTTCCAGACACCACCTTTGGCGCCTGCTTTATCTGACAGTAGATTCTTTTAATTAAAATTAACATAATAAATGAGTAGCTGGCATTCTGTAAAGCAAAGTGTATCTCAAGCATTTTCATTTACAAGAAGGGCTCCAAGCCTATCAAAAACCCAGAGAGAAAAAAGAAATGCTCATTTAAACAGCACAAATGATGGATCATCACAGCCCAAATAACCTGTTTGGTAATGTGTCCATCTGTCCAAAAGACAGGCAAGAAATTTGGGATCAGAGTCCTCACAATTGATCATGGTAACTTTCTGCAACAAGCTATGCCTTCTTTTATAGTAATTATTTTGTGAGATCACCCATGTCATACCTTCAAAATAAAATGCCTCCATTAACCTAAAGAGATCTCTGCATATCCCTGCCCCACAGTTATTTGATGGGCTAAAAATACTCATATTCTTCAGTTGTTATTTATATGATTTGTGTGTTTCATGTCTCCTCTTAATTCTTCAGTTTATCAAATAATTTCACGCTTTGACTATTGCTTACTTCTCTTTGAGGCATAGTCTTTACATAAAATATAGCTGAATACCCTACAGGATTATAGTACAGTAGTGAACCTTTTTTGGGGGGGGGGGCACAATAACACATTTTACTTAGTAAAAACATCAAAGCTGTAGAAGTATTGCTATACATACCCTCTAATCTTTTTGTCTGGAACAGTTTTAAGTATTTAAAAAAATCCATGGTGTTAAAAGAAAGCTATAAACAGGGAATAACTTGTATATTTTTGATATATTATTGTAACTAAATGAAGAAATTAATATTGTTTCCCAGAATCAAGTCCTGATTCTGGGGAACCATATTAATGTCATTTCATTCATTCATTTCATTAACTCATTCATAATTCATTTCATAATTCATTCTTCATGAATTACTCCCAAGCTTTTAGTTTTGGCTAGATGGTCAAGCTGTTACTGAGTAACCAAGAAAGTTTTCCAATAGGAAAACTGAAACCAACTCCTTCCCCTAATCTTATTTGAGAAATAGTTCCTGACTTCGGTTCTCCTTTTTAAAATTGAGTAGTATATTGTGACTTATCTCACAAGGTGGTCACAAGACAGTTGTCTCTTAAAGTGTTTTTTTAATTGCTAGCATTCTCTGATACCTATCTGGACAACGGAAGTACATTTTTACAAGCTAGTCAAGTAAGTATTTGATTTTGCTCATAAATCCTTCTGCTAACTTTCTTTCAGGTTTTTTTAATGGTCCCAGTTGGTTCAAATTATTTTAATGCACTGACCTGTAAATTTGAGGAATTTTATAATACAGATTACACACCTTCAAAGATCAAAAAGTTAAATGCACAAAGTGTAACAAAAGAACCAAAAATCAGAATAGTTTAAATATATAAAAGAGCTTCAAACAACTTTTCACCAGCCACAATCTCTTGCTTGCTCCAAAATGTCATAACAGAATTATTGAGAAGTTCATTAAAATACATCTGACTTAGAATGGGAGGGTCTTTCCAATTAAAGGGTAGATCACAGAGAATATGATGGTTTTTTCTGCATCATGTTACCTTTAGTTCTGTCAAAAAAAAAAATTGACACCCAATTTCATAATGTTCTCTGATCTGAAAATACAGTACTAGCATTTGGATGCATTAAAAACATGTTTCTTATTAGAAATTTCACTCACTCTTGAATATTTCCTTTCAGAAATATTCTACCTTTCATGTCAAATTTATCTAAAAGTAAGTTGCAGCTAGAAGTCTTAACAAGAGCATGATATCAAAATAATTACCCACAACATAAAGCCTGTGGCATTTTGAAAACACTTCAAAGACTCTTTATTCCTCATTTGATAGCCATTGCTTTGCTGACTCTTTCCTACAAGAAAATATCATCATCATCAAAAGAAGATCTAGAAGAAATTATACATCATAGTAACTATTGTACTTCTGTGAAATGAGCTTCTTCTACAAAAGAGTAGAGAAGCTGCCTATGCAGCATCTATAGAGAAGTATAGCTAGGCATTTAAGCAGCATCTATCTACTACATCCCAACATTGCTGAGGGAACAAAGTCTTCCATCTGCTGCTGGTGATGCTACTGAGTTCAGAAGAAAGGAAAAAGTGCAAGCTGTCTAAACTGTTGAATGATCAAATGTAAATTTATAATGACACATCATGACATATATTCACTGATGAAATATGAACCAGAATGTCCCAAAGCGACGAGTGAAATGGACGTTTGGATGACAGCTTGAGTAAAATGACCAACCCAGAGATGAAAAAAGGCAAAATCCATGACAAAAATAATTAGGAATGGGTTGGTAGAAAAATTGACCGATATCATAATGCTTCTGTAAAAATGGAAAATGGCTATATTTAAACCATTATGACTACATTCTGGTTGCTTTTATTTAAACAAACTATTGCAGAGCAGAGTTACCAAAGTTAGCATTTAAAATTCTAAGAGGAAAGGATGACTGTCATAAAAGGAAAGCTCATCTAGTAGGGATTAAAAAAAATATGAAAATGGAAAAATGCTTTATTTCTGAGAATATAGAGATTATCCATATTATGCATTGGTAAACATATGGATTTTATTGTTCCACTATTTTAGATAGCAGAGAGTAAATTTATCAATACTGCTATGCAATTTCTTTCCTCAGAGGCCTTGTGCTACTAAATGCCAGTTGCTGAGGAATAACAAGAAGAAAATGGCTGTTTGTCATTCCTTTCTGAAGGTTTGAGACAAATTATTGGTAATTGGTAGAGAAGATGCTAATTTAGAATGGTTCCTTGGCCTAATCAGCATGGCTCTGGCTGTTCTAAGAGCTTAGGTTCAGGAATGGAATTCAAAAATCCCAGCAATCAGTTCTCTGCCTGGTCGATTCAACTGCTGGTTCGGTGAATCAGATGTAAATTTAACATCCGGTTTGCCCAAACCGGTCCAAACTGGTAGAATCCCATCCCTGCTTAGGTTGCCTATCAGTCTGTGACACATCAAGAACAGATGGTTGCTAATGAAGCAGTCAAGCTACTCAATTAAAAGAGAAAAAGAACCACTTTCTGAAATTAGCACAGCAATGCAACTCATGAAAATACATTGATTTATATGTAAAATACATGGCAGTACCTGTGTAAAATACATGCAGTAGTTATATGGGGAATGTATGTTACAGTATACTTGAAGAGTTGTTTACTACAATACTTTATAGTATACTTAAAGGCATGTGCACTAAAGCATGCATTTTCATTAGCTAGAAGTAAGTTTGCTAGATACTTCACAAACAATACAGGTAGTGCTTGACTTATAGTAGTTCATTTAATGACCATTCGAAGTTACAACAGCACTGAAAAAAATGACATGACCATTTTTCAGTTACCACCTCTGCAACATCCCCATCATTATCATGTGATCAACATTCAAATGGTTGGCAAATGGTTCATACTTATGACTGTTGCTGTGTCCCAAAGTCATGTGATCGATCACCCTTAGTGACCTTCTGACCAGCAAGATCAAAGGGGAAGCCAGATTCACTTAACCAAGTTACTAACTTATCAGCTGCAGGGATTCACTGACAACTGATACAAGAAAGGTGGTAAAATGGGGCAAAACTCACTTCACAAATATCTCGCTTAATAACAAAAATGTTGGGCTCAATTGTGGCTGTAGGTCAAAGACTACCTGTATATCACATCATAAAAAATGAAATCCAGCCAGTGAGAAAATGGTTTAATTGCACTAGGTGTAACCAAGTTCTGCTTGCTAATGAAGTACAGTACAGCAACTTTTATGACTATCAAGTATACCTGGCTATTTTGTAAGTGACATTGAAATTGCCATTACTTTAGCAAAACCATTTCAAAGGACAGTTCTGGTATGATGTTGCTGAGTTGGAAATCATTTGCATATTTTACACTACTGTAACCTGCTATTAGGCGTAATAAATTTGGGAGAGGATCTCATTATTAAAAATAATTAAAGCATTGCTAATATTTAGATACACAGTTCTAGTACTTTGGTAACTACTTTGTGTTAAAAAAAACTGAACTAAAGAAGATAACTCTTTTTTATATTCTATTTCCAATTGTTCATTTAGCCTGGGCTTATGTGTTGAAATGTAGTAATACGAACTTGTGCCATATTGAGAGATATCCACCATTTATATCTCTATCTCTTTATCTGTCAATATTACATACATATACTATATACACACAAACAGGAGATATAGAAAGTCTACACACCCATTAAAATGCTAGGTTTTTGAGATGTTGAAAAAATCAGACCATCATTCAGTCTTTTTCCCACCTTTATACAAGCTACGCATTATGCAATTCAACTGAAAAATAAACTGAATTTTTAAAAGGAGAAGAAAAAAAACCTAGAATAATGTGGCTGCATAAAGATGCACACGCTTAAACTTTGTTGAAGCATCTTTTGATTTATGACAGCATTAAATCTTTGGGGCTAGGAGCCTATCAGCATGGTGCATCTTGCCTTGGGAATCTTTGTCCAGTATTCCTTGCAAAAGCACCCCAAATCTCTCAGGTTGCAAAGGCCTCTCTTTGTACAGCCCTGTTAAGGTTACCTGATATATTTTCAATTGTTCAGGTCCAGGCTCTGGCTGAGCCATTCCAAAACTTTGATCTTCTGGTGAAGCCATTCTTGTATTGATTTGGAGATATACTTTGAGTCATTGTCTTGTTGTTAGGTGAAATTTGTCTTCATTTTCAGCACTTTAGCAGAGGCCTGAAGGTTTTGTGCCAAAATTGACTGATATTTGAAACTATTCATCATTCCCTGCACCTCCATTTCCGGTTGAAGCAAAGCAGTCCTAAAGCATAATGCTGCCACCACCATGCATCGCTGTGAGTAGACTGTACATTTTTGGCCAAAGTTTTTTGGACCAAACATACTTTTTGGAATTTAGCCAAAACCTTGGTCTCACCAGACCATAACACATTTTTCCACATGCTTTTGTCAGGCTTGATGTTTTACAAAATGTAATTGAATTCAAATACTTTTCTTTGTAAGAAATTGTTTCCGCCTTCCCCTGCTACCCCACAGGTCAGACATGTGAAGAATATGTCACATCTAGTACACAATCAGTATGTGCCAGAAATTCCTGCAGCTCCTTTAATATTTCTGTTGACCTCTTGGCAGTCTCTCAGACCATTTTTCTTCTTGTTTTTTCATTAATTTTGGAGGGGCAGTCAGTTCTTGTTGTGCCATATTTTCTCTACTTGTTGTTGAATGTCTTCACTGTGTTCCATGATATATCCAATGCCTTGGATTTTTTTTTTTTTTTTTTTGGTACCCTTCTTCTGACTGGCATGGCTTTTGCTCCAAGAGGCAACCGAGCCAGAAAAATTCTACTAGAAGAGTTTATATGGATGGCCTGATAAGTCTGTGGTTGACGCTGGGCTCAGGTTCAAAACCTAAATATTGCACAATAAGGTGAGCTCCCATTCTCGCCCTACCTTCTGCCAACCTAGCAGTTTGAAAGCATGCAAATGTAAGTAGATAAATAGGTATTAGTTTGGTGGAAAGATAGCAGTACTCCATGATGTCATGCTGGCCACAACTCAGAAACATCTTCGGATGGCACTGGCTCAATGACCCTTGAAAGAGAGATGAGCACACACACACACACCCCATAACTGGCAATGATAAAAGTCTGCAGGGACTCTTGCCTCATTTCTTCTGATACCTTCCAACAATGAAATCCCTTTCATGCTGAAAGCTTCTGAAAGCTCTTTGCAGACCATGACTTTTGCTGCAAGAGGCAAAACTGAGTAAATATCAGAAAAAATCCTACTAAGAAAGCTGAACTTTATATGGACTTGATCAGTCACTTTAATTGCTGGCAGGTGTGTACTGACTTCTATTTATCATCAGTTTGAATGTGATTAATTCTGAACGTCACAACCCTACTTATAAGAAGGCATGAACACTTATGTAGTCACATTATTCCAATTTTTTATTCCCTCCCCCTATCAAAAAAATGTTTGCATTTTCAATTGAAATTTACTGTTTATGTGTTATATTAAAGATGGGGGGCAAAATCTGAAGAATGAAAAACTGGAAAAGTACCAGGCCTTTAGAAGAAACTAAAATGACTGTGAAAAATAAGGGCAAATGTGATCCCAGGGATGGTAGGAGCACTCAGGACTGTGACTTCTTACTACTCAAAGCTATCATCTCTCCCTCAACTTGCAAGGAATCTGTCATGTGCTTTGATACTGGAAAATATCAATACAGCAGTGTGATCGATATATTCTTGTGCGAAATGCCAAGATTGTGCAAAATGCCAAATTGATAGTAATTTCTTTTGAGCGACCCAATAGGTTTATTGATCATTTGCACCTGAAACTCTTAGGTTGCTGACAGGTCATCTGCTTCATTCTTGATCACACAAATCAACTCTTCCCACATATAGTGGTGGTGGGAAGGTCAGTGATACGCAGAATTTATATCAACATGCCGATTGCCATAAACAACCTAATTCGGAGGTGAATTTTAACTGGAGAGACTCTTTCATCAACTGAAAATTTTACCATGGTGTGTTGATTAAATTAACTTAATTTAAACCACTGAATGAAAACCACTTCAGGTTTTCATTTCATAAACAATGCCCACTCATTTTTTTTCCTCACAGCAACTTCCTAACAACTGAAGTGAAAAAACAGATGATGAACACACCAGTTTCTAGCATAGCAATACTGTCATCCATAAGTGTTTCATAACACGAAGGCATTACTTTTCATTCAGCTTTTATAGTTCACCTAGCACAAACTCCTCCCTGCCCAAGCAGACTCTCAACAATTTCCAACAGTTATAACAAGTAACAAGCAACAAGCAACAGCTGTTCACAATTTGCTATCATTGGTTTTGTGATTATAGGTTTGAATTAACCTGTCAGTTGCTTAAATAGCTTACCATCAATTCAAGAGGGAAAAGGAAGGAGGAAGGAACTCAACTCCTTCTTTCTCCTCAGAGAACCAGCTGTAAACTTGTATTTCTATTATGTTACTTCCTTCTTATTTGAATCAATGAAGGATATAAGAGCATAAATAACCATGTTTAAGGCTGTTGCATAAGATACATCAGTTACCAAACCTACCCTTCTTTGACCCTTTAAGCCAATTAGTCAAGGAATAATAGTTTGTACATGAAATTGGTGTAACAATTTCTCTACTTCATGGAACGTATTTATTTTGGGATGAAGGAAGCTGCTCTGTACAAGCTAGGAGCATAATAGTCATTTAGAATATAGAATCAATCATTAGAAAACTTAGATATTGTAAACCCAAGCATCTCCATCTGCTATTCAAATGCTATAAAAGAAACTTTCTAAATTTTTCAAAAACCAAATATGATAGGGAAGGTCCCTCAAAGTATTTTCCAACCCTTTTCTTTGGTTAAAAAGAGTTATTTTTTTAAATCAAGGCCACAATATTGGGGAGAAAGTTCATCCAAGCAACTTTTATGATAGTGTTATGATTTCTCTAAAACAAAATCAGCTGCAGATGTGGAAAGAGATGAAAATGCCCACCTGTCTTTTTGCTCAAAGCAGAGGAGTCCTATGAAAAGTTGCTGCCTAGTTGCCCACATACAGTACTGATTCTATGTTAAATGCCCACTCACAATTTTATTTGAAGGAAATTGCAGAAGCATTTTAGTAGGGTTCTCCCATATTACATGAAATCGATCATAAGAGGCATTGCTTAAAGCCTTACTATTCTTTTGCAAGCAAGAACAGGCAGCAAAGAGCAAATATTTCCCAATTTTGCTTCATATTTTCCCCAGTTATTTTAAAATGGAGCCAGATTATAATTCTCTCTGATGTTTAGAACCAGGAAAGAAGCAAATTAAATAGTTTTAAGTAATAATTTTTGCCAGCATACTTGTAATGAGGTAGTGAGGTCAAAGAGAGCAAAGTATGCTTAACAGAAGGAATAAAAAATAAGCTTCCTGGAAATGGCTTTATATATTAAATTTAAATCTCCCAACATATTTTTCCCTCCTCCTGGCAAAAATTAAATCTACTTCTTTAATTAAACAAGAGAATGTGTAGAAAAATATTTACCTTATAAGTGATTCTTTGAAGAAAAATTTTTTACAACAATCTTGTCCTCTAATTCGCAGATTATCATTTCCTATTGACATCTTTTGCTATTACATGGATTTTGGTCAATACTTTGTATTAGTTGTTCATGTTATTCTAAAGCAGATCTACTCCTCACAAAACTAATAACATGGAAGTGAAATCCAACCTTATATTGTCTTTCCTGCCAATTTAAAACTTTGTCTTTTCTTCTCCTCTACCCAAAATAGCTTAAGTCACATAAGGTGTTTTTATCACACTACTTATCCATCCTATATCTCAAGCAACTTCTGGAATTTCTGCTCACAATTTATTAATTGCAAAATAATTCAGAACTGTTTGTAATACAACACAGGAAAAGTCCAGTACTCAGGATTCCTTGAAATCATTAGCATCTCCTCCAACAGAGATTTAATTAAAATATGAAACAAACATATCCCAACTTAGTCAGGATCATTTTTTTACAAAACACAAAACAATATACAGTACATAATTTCCATATAAAGGCATTAGCTTCCGTGTGCCAAGCAAAGTCTGTGTTCTTTGTAGAGAAAGCTATGAAGTCCTGAAGCTCCATCCAATATAATTTTTTATATACTGCTCCAAAAGATGAAAAGGAGATATACAAGGTAGTTGTGGTTTTCCTGTCCTTATTCTTCCTCTTCCTCCTCTTCTCAGTATGTCTGTAGTATTTCATGGAGAACTCTCTTTTATATAATCTTGGGTAGGACCCTACCGGAGGCTGCTACTGCTACTGGCTTGTGAGCTGCCCACACCTGGATGTTCAGGGCTATGGCGATTCTATTTAAAAAAAACACACATAGAGACACAAATAAGAAATTCCAGAGGCAATAAAAACAGCCATGTAGATTTTCTTGGCCCAAAAAGCTATCTTAGATCTGATGCCAAACTCTAAGCAAAGTACTTAACTTTGTTGTTTTACAATGAACTTATAAATATCAAGATCAACAGCTGAAGACTATTTTCCAAGTTACCTTTTTTTTCTTTTTCTCTTTTTTCTTTCTTTTCCTTTCAGGATCATCCTCTTTCTTTTTCTTCTTTTTCTTATGATCAGAATCCGAGGGCGTTTCTAGTAAAATAAGAGAGAGCAATTGAAGAAGATATTTGTTTTAGAAGGAGGGAGTGATTCAATTTAGGCTATCAGACTGAACAATTCTATATCAGCAAGATGTATATGGGGACATTATTATATGTCCTAAAAAACAGACTTCTCACCTGGAGGGACAGGGTCTTGGGTTCGGCTCTGCTTATGTTTATGCTTATTTTTTTTCTTAGGTGGCTGGATGTGCATTAAGCGACATTGTTCTGGCAACTGGTTTAACAGAAACAGAAAGACATGTCAATACATGAACTTCCCAAGTACCATCGAAGAAAACATATATTACAGACTTACAGGTCTATATTTTTTGCAAGCTGATCAAATAATATTCTCCATCAAATTTTCCAGTTGAAAAATTTCTACTACAGATAGTACAGAACTCTTCACAATGGTAATTGGGACCAGAATTTCCATTGCTAAGTGAAATGTTAATAAAACATGACATTATATGATTCTACTACTTAGTGACAACAGTTCTGGCACTTGATTGCTGTTATGAAGTGCAACATCACATGGTCACCATTTGCAACCTTGTGCCAGCTTCTCCATTGGCTCTGCTTGTTAGAAGCTGGCAGTGAAGGTTGCAAATGGCAATCACATACTGTGGAACATTGTGATGTCATAATTGTGAGCTGGGGGCCAGGACTGTAAACATAAATAAGAGGACCAGTTGTAAGTAGCACCATCATAAATTTGAACTGTTTTTTAAAAAATTAAGATTTTTTTTAAAAAAATTTGAACTGTTACTGAAGTACTGGTCATTAAGCAAGGACCACCTGTATGTTTACTTATCTTATTGCAAATTAAGGATTTATGTGCTAAAGCAAAATTATTCTAATCTAGATTTTCATCACTTCCAGCTTCCAGCTTTACAAATGCAGCACTGCAAAACTTTCTGGCTTCAAAATGAGAACCAGCACAGTATAGCACTCCAATATTGAACTAGAGAGAGGAAAACTCATGAAAACCTACACCCTCAGCTAGAGAAATTTACTTGGGTAACCTTTGACTAATCACTTATCCTCTGCCCAAATGTCTGAGATTGTTCTGAGGATAGAGAAAATCATGATATAAATTTAATGAATAAATACATACATGAAATGCAGACTCAGGGTCTCTTATGATCAGATCTCTCATAACTCTTAGGAATACTTATCACAAATAATTACCATTTTTGACCAATCCAATAGCTATGACAAATATATCAACAAAAAAAAGATTTGCTGGTTGTTTGAGATGACAATTTTAACAAGGATTTATCATTTTCTATCGATTCTATTGTGAATAACTAGACATGTTGTGCTAACATAGCCATTGTGGTTTTTGTTTCACTGTACTGTGCAAACTTTATAACTCAGTATATCACATGCTGAGACCCTCTTTGAGGGAAATAGACTGTTTAGAAATATTAAATATAAATATGTACAGATTCTATAAATATAAGGTGAAAGAAAGGTTCAACAATTCCTTTTTAAAGGATAACCTCTTTTACCCCCTTTGCTAGGATCTTCTTCCTATCTTCAACCTTACTTAAAAGTCTACTCTGACAGAGTATAACCAGAGTTATTTTTTGGGTGGGGGGGGCAGTGGTTGCCTTTAAGTTATTCTTTATTCCTGGCAAGTACATAGATATTCTAGACATTTTCTGGCAATATTTTCAGAAATTGATTATTGTTGCTTTTTTTCTAAGACTGACTGGTCCCAAAGAATCTGGCTTGCTTCCATACATAGGGGAGAAGGAGAACTCAGGCTTCCTCATTTCTATTCAGTACCATAATCAATAGTCACATGCTATATACCATATTCTAAAAGATTCCAGTCCACTTGATTCTTGGGCTGGCAAGGTGTCTATACTATAGCATCCACACTGCCCAGAACACCCTGAATTCCTTTTTTATGAGTTATAACATGGTCAATATCTAATAAAGTAGACACAGTATTCAACATTTTTGCACTGTAGTCTCTGTCATTTAAATTACTTATTTATTTGCATCTAGGTTGTAATGTAGTTCCACAAATATGTCCACTGCCATATGGCTGATAATCAATATGCTTAGAGGTGAATTTATATTCAGATTCTGAACTGATAATTGTTAGATCATAAGGAACAAACCTATAATATTCTTAGTTACCAGTTTAGCAAGTTTCTTTTTCATTCGAGGCATCACTGTGTGTTGTGTTTATAATAGTTAGAAACCTTTAGTATAACATGTCTTTCATCCAAAGCATAACTCACCGGGCCAGCATGGAGACGAAACCCTGTTAACATGGTACCAGTGATAGGGTTGAATGAGCTACCGCAAATGGGAGGTTTTTCAATTAAAGAACGCAAGCTGCTGTTATCATGCGAGCCTGGCAAATCGATCATTCCTGGCAGATCAGGCAGAAAGTTGCTGAGCTTCTCTTTCACCTTTTTGCCACAGAATTTATTGTAGGCATGCTCTAAGTTGTAGTGGGTGATCAAATTTGTGCTTCCCGTTAGTTCTGTGGTACCTGGCAAGAAATGAACAACATTGAAAAGTAACAATGTTACTGATTGTTTTGCCTAAATTAATAGCACAGATAAAAAATTTAAGAAACCCCTAACATTTGGTAGAAGCTTATTTTGAAACCAGGTAAATAACAATGCCAATGATACAAATCCTGTATTATATGACCTGAAATACTAGCAGCGAGAATTGAATTATTTAAAACATAAAACAGCCTGGCCTTAACATAAGATCGTTTGATGCATTATACTCAAGAAAATATTAAAGCTAAAAAACCAAGTAAAACACACACCCTCTCCTTATCTAGTGACCCTAATGTTTCTTAAATTGGAAGCAAAATGCTTTCTAAGTGAATATATGACTGAAAGAGGAAGAGAGATGCTGTGAAGATCTCTAGTGGCTACCATCTCATTTAGATTGTTATAAAAATATCCCAATTAAAGAGGAACACAGACAAATCACAAGCAATAAATCTTACTTTAAGACCAGATGTCTATTTCATGAGCAATTTGGAACATGAAAAGCCATCATAACATTATTTATATCAATAACCCATTGCAATGAGGTCCAGAAACAGTAGCTAACCCCAGAAAGGATACCTACTATCAGTGGCCATGATTTGAGATTTACTCCCTTCTTTTATACCAGGGGTCTTCAAGCTTGACAGCTTTAAGACTTGTGGACTTCAACTCCCAGAATTCCTCCTCCAGTCATGTTCGCTCAGGAATTTTGGGAGTTGAAGTCCACAAGTCTTAAACTTGCCAAGTTTGAAGACCCTTGTTTTATACCCTTCTTCTGAAGCCCACCCAGTGGCATGTCATCTTACTGGATGTACTTCCCCCATACTGACCGTCAATTAACCCACTTGTAGGTATATGCTTACCCCTCTGCTACTTTCAGTTCCCTTTTTTCTCAGAGTGTCCCAGAGATTCATGATCCAAAATAACTCTAAAATTGAACACTGCACAACTTTCCAAAGCCAAAATACAGGTAGTCCTTGACTTACAGCCATAATTGAGTCCAACATTTATGTTGCTATGTGAGGCATTTCTTAAGTGAATTTTGCCCCATTTTATGACTTTGCTTGCCACATTTGTTAAACGAACCCCTGCAGTTGTTAAGTTAGTAACACCGTTCTGAAGTGAATCTGGCTTTCCCCTTGAATTTGCTTGTTGGACGGTTGCAAAAGGGGATCATGTGATCGCAGGACACAGCAACCGTCATAAATATGAGCCAGTGTCCAAGTTTTGATTACCTGACCAAGGGGATGCTGCAATAATCCTAAATGTGGAAAACAGTCATGTCACTTTTTTCCGTGCCGCTGTAACTTTGATCGGTCACTCAATGAACTGTTGTTAAGCAGAAGACTACCTGTAGTCCTGCTTACACAAGTGGATGCACCCGGAGAAAACGACTGACTTTGTCACCCGATGCATATTTGCTCTCAGTGATAGAAATTTCACGAACAGGCATGGCTACGAGGCATCTCACTTAAGGTGGGTTGTACAACTTTTCAGAGGAGGGCAGATTCTTGAAGGGACTCGCAGCGCCTGGAGCAGGCCAAGTGAGTCACAAAGAGGCAACAGCTGCGGGACGAACCAAGCGGCCACGCGCTCCTTCACTCTCGCACAAACGACACAAAACTCGTCCACCACCGTTCCCCACAAGAAACTTCGATGGCTTTTTAACTCGAGGACGCCAAAGATACGCAAACGAGGCCAGTCCCCGGCTCGTTCAGTGGCCCGAGCAACTGCCAGTCGCGCGAGTGGCCGCCCACTTGGCGCTTCAGCCCAGCCGTCAAGCCTTCGACAGAGGCTGGGCCCGAGTCCCCGCAAAGGCGGGGCAACTGCCCATCAGCCGCAGCGAGGCATTCTATTGGCACATTCCCCCGTGATGCGTAAAATCCGTCAAGCAACACGGACCAGAACAGCAACGCCCGCCTCTAGGCGGCGGTTGGTTACAGAGCTCCTGAAGCCCGCCCCTCACAAGCCACTACCTGGTAACTCGCGCATTAGGTAAAAAGGACCGCTGGCTGCCGACGCTTTGCGTGCCGCCTCTTCTCCCACCGAAGTCACCGTTGGTACAGGAGGCTGTCCAGTGCCGGGTCCTCCCGGTTTTCCTGGGCCAAAGCCTAGCGCGGCAGCTGTTGTAGACGGAGGAGGTTCTGTCCCTCCGAAGAGAGCAGAAAAATTCTCCATCATCCCGGCGTGCTTTGCGCAGTCTCCTCCTATTGGCTTCGCATCTGACGTTTTTCTACGTTTGCTCTGGCGTCATTGGAAGGCGGGGACCCCTCCTCTGCATACGATTGGCTAAACTTACCTGGAACTGATACGATATGATGTGATACGAGACCCTTTTAAATAGCGGGATTACGTCAATGTGACACGTCAGAGAGCGAAAGCCGTCCCTCAGTTGCCGTTCTGAAGAGTTTCAGTGCGATACTCTCCCAGCCAATGAGGGCATAGCGTTGTCCACGGAGGCCCGCCTTTCCTTTGATCGACGTTGTCACCCACCGCTCAATCAAAAGCAAAAGAAGGGGACTCGGGGTGGGCGGGAGGCCGTCCTGCGACGGATCTTGGTCGGCGTGAGGAGAAGATGGCGGTTTTGGCCCCTTTGTTGGCCCTCTTCTATTCGGTGCCTGGGCTTTGCCGCTGGCTGGCGCAGCCTTACTACCCGCTCTCCCTCCTCCTTTCGGCAGCCTTCTTGTTGGTGCGGAAGGTGCCACCGCTATGCCACGGACTGCCCAGCCAGCGGGAGGACGGAAACTCCTGCGACTTCGACTGGGTAAGATCGGCCTCCGGAGACCCACAGTCGGTTCTCCTTGGGGCCTGCGTCGGGTTTGGCCTTGCATCGCTTCCTGGGTCTGCTTCTTCGGCAACCGCCTGCAGGCCTTTTCATGCTTCAGAGTCCTGGGTAGGGCGCCTGGGGGCTTCCGACTTTGACCGTCTCCCAAGAGCCGATGGTCGTGAGGCCTTGAATTTCCTGGTTCGAAGCTGCGTTAGGAGGAGCATGTTCCGGCATCTTAAAGGTCATACAGTCGGTTGAGCATGAGCGCGGAAATCACGCTCTGCCCCTCTGAGAAGTCCCTCTGTAGTATCGGGCAGTTTGCCTTTCTCGCCTCTAGGGATGTGATCCTTAAGTGTGGCAGTTAACGTGGTGGAGATTTTCACCTGTTTTAAATTATCCAGGACTTATTTCGGGATGTGGGTGTGTGGTCTTCGCTCCTGGCAGCCCCAGGAAGCGGAGACCTGTCGTGCAATCCATTCAAATCGGCTTTCTTCAAGTGGACGTTGTCCAAATGTGCTGAAAAATAAGTTTCCATCATCCGTGGTGAGATTGCAGATGTTTAGTTGAGTTGAAGTTTATCACTGCAGGTCCCCAAAAGTTTTTAAGAAGGTCTTCTGAGCTTTGAAAGGCTTGTTTAATCTTAGGTTCAGAGTAGGCGGGTAATCTTTCTCTAATTCAGTGTATACATGATCGCGTGAAGAGCCACACATGAGTTACTTGGATCAATATAGCGTGAAGAAGCTCTTCAGGGACCAGCTAATGGTTTCTGTTTGTCAGAACAAAAGCGTACATTTTCAGTATCTTCAAGAATTAATTGAAGTCTGTGTCCATGTTAAGGACATTTTGAAGTGAAAGGTTCAAAATACAAAAGGTATGCACTTGCTAAAATAAACCAGCCTATTATGGACAATAAAGTCTGGAAAACAACGATACCAATATAATACCCTACTATAGATTAATGATAAGACCACATCTGGAATAACGGAGGTGGAGGAGACACAGAGGACTTTTATTTATTAAAATTTTATGCCACCCATCTCCCTATAAGGTGACCGGGCAGTTATCAAGGGGCTATCAACTGTTAACAGTCTGGCTGGAGCATCTTCCCCATGAGGAAAAGTTGCAACATATGGGACTTTTTGGTTTAGTGAACATATTTAAAACAAAACATTTCTGATATGGATAAAGTGGAGAAGCTACTTTCCCTCTCTCAAAATACTGGAACTAGCAGTCACCCAATGAAATTAATCTTGGAAGAATCAGGACCGGCAATATTTTGTTCATCCAATGTGCAATTAAAATTTTGTTATCAAATGTGGCTGCTACTATGAGTTTGGATAGTTTCAGAAAAAGTGTTGGCTCAATTCATGGATGTCATGGGGATTAATGACTTAACCTTGACAGTAGAGAGTACCTCTGTGAGTACCTCTGAAGACCATCTGCTGAGAAAGTAATAAACTTCTTTGTGCAGTTAATTGGCAACTAAGATCACATTGCTGAATTACTTGGGACAGGAGTCTAATCCAACAGTTTATATTCTAAAATTCATATGTTTAAGAGGCTGCAAAAGTATCTATCCTTGTATCAAGCAAACATTTCTTATGAAACATTTTATAATCTGGATGTTTCTGTAAGAGCATAATATTCTATTCTGCAATCGCTGAACAAGTGGTGCAATGTGTAGGAACATCATTGAAAATAAATTGTATGGTTTAATAAACCTTGCAGTTACTGAAATGTCTTAAAATGTCATTTCATCCAGATTATGTAAATAATTTACTAAATACCCCAAATATATT
Organism: Laticauda colubrina; assembly: GCA_015471245.1. NCBI lineage: Eukaryota > Metazoa > Chordata > Lepidosauria > Squamata > Elapidae > Laticauda > Laticauda colubrina. The sequence continues at coordinate 32,233,302 of BLBF01000032.1, forward strand.
TAGATTCCAACGTATGGTATTGCAGCTGTATTCACATACTGAAAGACTTGCACATCCATCTGCTTGCTTTGTGGCCTTTTTCCCAAAATGGGCAGCTGTGTAATGATATCACAGATTAATTTGCCGCAGCTATACTATGATGTTGAAAAGCTATACTATGATGTTGCATTTAACTCTGTTCTTGTGTCCAGTTAACTTTTTTTTTGCTCCTCCCCTTTACTTCTACTGACTCCTTAAGTACCCAGTTTTGCTTTCTTTTTAGCGGGAAGTAGAGATCTTAATGTTTCTGAGTGCCATTGTGATGATGAAGAATCGCCGATCCAGTAAGTAATGCTATTCATGGATAGGGAAAATATCTACACCTGTATCTTAGATTCCTGGTCTTTCTATTTCCAGAGAAAGCAAGGATCTTCTTTAATTTCAAGAATTATTCAAAGACAATAACATGATGTGATAGAAATCTTAGCTGGATTGTTTTCTTCCTTTCAAATGAAATACCGTATATCTCCCAGGTTATTAGATGAAGACTTTCTCAGTCCCTTATTCATGGTTCTTCTGTGAACTGGAAGGAATGTACAACTGGTTAGAATATGGGTGGGGGGAGATGTGTACTTATGTTTAGAATTGGAGATTCATATTCTATTATTGTATTACACAACAGATGAATTTTTAATTGTTATTTTTGAAATATTGAGAAAAAAACTCCAAGGTAGGTTTTATTTGTACAGGAAGTTGTTATAATGGATAATCAGACTGCTTCAACTTGAGTAAACAGCTACCGCAGAATGGAATGCATGTGGAACTTTATGCCATGGTCTTATCTTTGTACAATAAATAAGACAAAAAGCTTGCAAGGTATCGACTCCCAGAATACAATGGTTTAATTTTCTTTTTGCATTCCTATTAGAGGAAGGGCTTTAAAAGGAATTTGCTTTACATATGGGTAGGAACAATCTAAAGACATTGAAGGGTAATATGTTCATGCACTTTATCTGCTTTGTGATGCATGGGGACAAGCAAAGAAAATCGGAGTGGGTGAAATAAGCTGTAGTACCTGAGATAATGAGTCAAGCATGGGGGAATGGCAGAATAAATAACCTAAACCAGTGGTGGCTAACCTTTTTGGGCTCCTGTGCCAGAAATTGTGTGTATGTGCCTGCGCGCTCACATGCCAGCACCCAGAAGTCAATGTGCATGCCCCCTGCGCATATGTGTGCAATCCATCCCCCGCCTCCCCCTTACCTGCACTGTGCCATAAATGGCTTAGGTTTGCCATCAGGGACCTAAACCTACAAAAACAGTATGCTTATTAGTTTCATTCCAATGATAGATTCATTCATTCTGTTCCTTATCAGATACAAAAGATGGAAGTGGTTGCTGAGTAAAAGGAAATTATTAGTTTTTTAAAAACTATATAAATACTGAAATGGAAATGCAGAAAATGTGATAGATTGTATGCTTATGAGATGGGAGGGGAATCAGCATTTTTTAATGAACATCAGCTTGCAAAGCTTGGCCACTATTAGAACTTCCTCTTACTTTGTCGGAACAAGTCAGCAGCCTAAACTGTCCAAGCAAAAGGTGAGGCAAATTTTGATAGTGTGAACAAGTGTAATGCCTACTCCTATAAAGCAAATATACAAACCTCCAATGAAAAAAACATAATTATTCTAAAATGAGCCCCACTAGGGATTTGGGAAATGGCAGACTGGTATTATTTATCTTTTTAAAGGCATAATTCAGTAGTCCTTCTAATGCAGCTATATCTGTATCTTGCCATTAGATGTTTATAGACATTTTTTCTGCTGAGGCTTGTAGTTTAACTTTGCAATGGAATAATGCCAATGAACTGCTGAGCTGTGATTTATTAAAAACTGTTTGAGAGTCATTATCCAGAGACAAAAGTTTGGGCTTTTCTGATTTACTTATCTCCAGGCAAGAAATCTGACAACGCTGTGACTTTTGCATACGAGCTCATTATGACAAGAACTTACTTATACTTGTCAAAGGAAAACCTGGGCTATGTCATGAGCCACTCAGTCCCTGAATGAAGACTCAGCAAGTAAGATAAAAAGCATGGGGTGCTTCAGCAATGGGGGAGACCCTGGGAAGCCCATTGCAAGCCATGCATGTGTGTCTCTTTCTGATCAGTGGCTGAAAATCCTGTTTGGATTTCAGCAAGAAGGATTTTAAGCCCCTCAATATGCATGGCCTCCTAGAATCTCTCCCATTCCTCTCAGGCATCATCCTGCTTCTTGGAACTCCAGCAGCTTAATGGCCCACAACCAGGAATTCCAGGATTTCAGTTGTTGAGTTGGAGCAATCACATGATTTATCACTTAATAACTACTTCGCTCTACAACCAAGTTGACATCCTGATTATTGTTGTAAACAGAGGGCTACCTGTAGCATATGCTAAATTTTTACTCAGTCCACAGCCCATTTTTTTCCTTATTTTTTTTCTTGAGAGTGGAGATTGTATAAATTAATTTATCATTATAATGAGTTTTAACAGTGCAAACTGAGGAACTCAGATGTCAATTACAAAAATACAATGCTGTAAATTGACTTTCAGGTTGTCTTAGCTTACTGTAGTCATTACTTGATCCAGGAGTGTTTTATAATATCCTGCTAATCATCTCTTTTTATCTCTGTTTCACAAGTCACTGTGGACCAGCATGTGGGGAATATCTTTATGTTCAGCAAAGTGGCCAATGTCATCCTTTTCTTTCGTCTTGATATCCGGATGGGGCTGCTCTATCTCACACTCTGCTTAGGTGAGGTCTCTGGGATGGGGCTCTATTTACATTCTTTGTGTAGGGATTGATCCCAGAAATAATTGGGCTCGAGCTATAAAATGCCCTTTATCACTTGACACCCTGATCTAATGCATGGGATTTTGATTTGAAACACTACTCTGGTTTTCTACTTTGTCTCTCTCTCTGACTTTCTGTCATGATTCCTGGTGACAATAGGATAAACTTTCCCTGATTACTCTGTCTGAAATATCCAGATGTTTTCAACCTATATTATATAAAAAGAAACACAACTTTTGTTTAACCAACCCTCCCTTTCTATTGCTTCCCTATTGCTTCCACATGTTTTGCCTTTTTTGTTCCCTGCCTTCCTGACCATATTCTCTCAGCCTTTTAAATATTTCTTTCCCCATTTAATTCATTCACTGCTAGCTTCTTCTATTGCTTCCAACCCCCCAAAGCAAATACAAGAGTGTTATTAATAATAAATATTATTTGGAAAAATAACACATAGCATTCTTTAATGAAAAACCTTGCATGCAGATAAGTGTGCAAAAAAAATGTGTTTTTTTTTAAATTGAATGACCGTGTCCACTTGTGGAACATGACTATCAATGTATATGGCTTCTTCATCTTATCCTAGCTAGTGCTAAGATCTGCTTCTTGTGCATTTTCAGTATTTCTGATGACTTGCAAGCCACCTTTGTACTTGGGTCCAGAACACATCAAATTTTTCAGCGATAAAACCATAGATGTGAGTATTTTTGCTTTTTTGCAGACCACTTGTTTTGGAAAGAGTTGGATAAATTTCTGACTTCTCTTAGCTATGTACCAGAATGTCATGTGTAATGTTTCCTTCTGCGTTGATCCTTCTTTTACAGGAGGAACTAGCCCGGGACAAGCGAGTGACCTGGATCGTGGAATTCTTTGCTAACTGGTCCAATGAATGTCAGTCATTTGCTCCTATCTATGCTGATTTGTCTCTCAAGTGAGTGATTGCATTTGATTAAATATTCTGAGACAGGGAGATTTTGGAGATGAAGCTGAGACTTATGTACTTCAGTTAGTCATAAAGCACTGCCTTTGGATCTGTATAAGTTATAGCTGTTTGCTTCATACTGCAAAATATATAGAGGTTATCTTCTGAAAATAATTTAAGATCTGTGTCCTTCCTAAAGCATTGTTTAAGGTTCACCCATTCTCCTCCTTCCAGCACACTTATTTTTAATGTGTCTCGCAGGTTCTAGTTTTACTTGATTAATGCACTGATGCTGGATGTAAGACTTCTTCCTTTGCTGTAATAATCACAAAACAGCATCTTTTTCAGTAGTTGCAACTACATTTGAAAATAGCTGTGACTTAATAATAGTAATGACATGTACTTGGTATGCCTGAACTGCAGCTAGGAAGAATGGGAGCAAAATATACTATTTTCTTCTCACCGCTAGGTGAGAAGAAACATATTTTAGATGCAGGCTTCCTTTCTCTGTCTTCCAGATAACCTTATTCTAACTCATGTTAGGGAAACCATTTTGTGCAAAGAGGAAAGGAAGACCACTCAGAGAACCAGCAGGCTACCAGTTATCCTCAAATTAGGTAGCTCTTACAGGTAGTCCTCATTTAGTGACCAAAGTTACAGTGGCACTGGAAAATGTGACTTATGACTGTTTTCCACACTTATGACTGTTGTAGCATCCCCATAGTCATGTGATCAAAATTCAGATGCTTGGCAACTGGTTGATATTTATGGCGGTTACAATGTCTTGGGGTTATGTGATCCCCTTTTGCGACCTTTTGACAAGCAAAGTCAATAGCAATAGCATTTAGACTTATACTTTATAGTGCTTTTACAGCTCTATCTAAGCAGTTTACAGAGTCAGCATATTGCCCTCAACAATCTGAGTCCTCATTTTACCCACCTTGGAAGGATAGAAGGCTGAGTCAACCTTGAGCTTGGTCAGATCTGAACTGCCAAATTGCCGGCAGACAGCAGAAGTGGCCTGTGGTCCAGCATTCTAACCACTGCACCACCGAATGGGGAAGCCACATTCACTTAACAACCCCGTTAGGTGAATTGTTGTAATTGGTAAGTTACTAACAACTGTGGCAAGAAAAGTCATAAAATGGGGCAAAACTCACTTAACAAATGTCTCACTTAACAGAAATTTTGGGCTCAATTGTCGTAAGTCAAGGACTACCTGTAGTTATGTGGCCTCACCATTTTAGCCCACTGTATCTAGATAGGACAAGTGGAACTTGAAACAAGTATGTTTTTAATACTTCATTCCAACCTCCCCTTCCCAGTCATGTCTTTTCTGCTAATCATTATTCCATAATCCCAAAACATGCTAAAGGAATCCCTGAAAATTCACCATGGTACCACTGTCCTTGAATCTGCCTGGACACCCTCCAAATGTCTTGATCTCAACTCCAGCAGTCTCCAGCCATACCTGAGCATTCTGAGAATTGAAATCACCATACCTGACAGGCGTCCTGGCTAAGAAAGACTGCCTCAAGTAGTCTGCAGTCCCATGCACCATTTCAAAGACAAAATAATATATTGAATGAAGATAAAGCCACTGGATTATTGGGACAGCAACATAGATACATTGGTCTTTTTTTAGGATTGAGGTTGCTACTTTGAAATACTGAAGCACATGATTAAAAAGGACTCAGAGACTAGGCTTTGTAGTTGTATAAAAGCACTGTTGTTCTTGAGAAAAGTAAATGGAAATGAAAAATACTTTTCCTTGTGTAGATTTTATTGTGATATGGAGGAAAGGAAGAGAGATCTAGAAGCAGAACTGATAAAAATCACAATAATTAATCCATTAGCTGTTTTGGATTAAAATCTCTGAATCAACCTGGATATAAGCCTTCCTACTCAATATGTTGTTTACTTTTATGCTTGGGGTGTCCTTTTGGTAAGGTAAAGGTTCCCCTCACATATATGTACCAGTCATTTTGAGCTCCATGGCTCTACAGCTCTAGACTATAGTCTTTTGGTAGCTCTTGGCTAAGTGTTAGTAGTGTATGTTGCTGCCAGCAATAGCCAGCAGATGGCCACAGTGTAGTTTGGTGGTGTTTTTTTTCACTCAGAAAAAAAATCTTTTCTTCTTGGTAATAGTGACTGTAGTTTAAAGAAAAAGAGTAATTCAGTTCTGCAATATACAATTCTGGTTAGGCTGGGAAAACTCTTGTCTAACATAACTTGAGTTCATATTTGTTCATAAATCTTATTGTGTCACATTGGGGAAACTTGTTACACATAACTTTAATGGAAATAATTTGGCTTAATTTGGATAAGACCGCAGTGAAAGTTGCATTCCAATGAAGAAAAAATGGATGAGGAAGATAAATGTTGCTATTACCAAATATTTTACCTGCTGCCATTTCCATGTATATGGTAATCACTGTTATATTTCACCAGATATAATTGCACTGGATTGAATTTTGGAAAGGTTGATGTGGGTCGCTACCCTGACGTCAGCACCAAGTAAGCCTTCAGCCTCTATACATATATAGAATGCTTAGACAGACTAGAATGTCAGATTTGTGGGAGAACATTGGGAAGATTTACTTTCTAATAGCTGGGCATTGCAGAAAAGGGAGGACATTGGTTGGTGATCTCATAGTAAGATTAGTTAGGTTCGGAACTGTGGAAGAGATAGCAGGCTGTAGTGGGAAGCACATTTCTAATTTACACATAATAATGGATACTATAATACCTGCAACTATCAAGATTTTGGTGGGTCCCAAGGCATGTTCTTAGCCTCCTTGTTTATGAAGCCAGAAAATATTACCAACTTGATAAGACATCACGTTTCAGAAATTATATTTGGACTTCATCTCTTCAAAGGTACAAAATCAGCACCTCTCCTCTCACTAAGCAGCTGCCTACACTGATCCTTTTCCAAGGTGGTAAAGAACTGATGCGCCGGCCACAGATTGATAAAAAGGGACGAGCAGTTTCTTGGAACTTTTCTGAGGTATTCTCTTTAACTATAATTGATAGAAAGCAAAAGTCCCTAGTAAAATGTCTGATAAATTACTAAATCATTGAAGCTGAGTTGTCACATTGGGAGCTAGAGGCTGGCACAAAGCAACAGTGATATATCTTTTTCTTACAGGAGAATGTGATCCGGGAATTCAGCTTGAATGAGCTATACCAGAAAGCCAAGAAAATATCCAAGCATGCAGATGAGAACTTTGAGGAATTTTCAGAACAGTCCACCATCACAGAACATCCTCATGGAGAAAGCAAGAAAGACAAATAGTGTCTGTAAGACTGGACCATAATGCTCTTGCTATTAAGCTCTCCATTTGTTTCCATCTTGACATTATTCCTGGGATGTCATCCGAAGACTGCTTCCACCCAACAGTGATGGTGCTGGAAGATGTGTATAATCACTAAGACATTATCATTCTGGGCTCTGCTGTTGGCCATGGACCTATACATTTTCTTTTGAGTCTTTGTTGCAAATTTTCTTTCCAGGAGTCACCACTGACATTTAAATAATAGAACCAGCCAGAGAAAATATTGGTGACCTCAAGGAGAGTATCACTTTGGAATGCAGGTTGCTTCTCTGGGAATTAGTAGGAGCTATTAAGGAAAACACTAATAGGAGTGTAAATCTATTTCTTGTTTTATCGATATGATTTCAGTGGTTAAATTGGAAAAACCTGCATTTCACATGAATCAACTCCATTCACTCTTGAAGGTTCGCTCTGAGAAGATATTGGCATTTCTGACCAGTTTCTGCTACCGCTATCCTTTGCCCTATTATTGTTATGGTCATTGTTATTGTTATTAAGAAAGGTCTCGTGGTATCTTGTGTCTTTTCTCTTTTTAGAAGCTAACAGGCAATAGTAGAATATTTGCTGAACTTGAAGTTGTGCCAGAAAACCAGTGGCTAATATACAGCTTTAAAAGATCTCCTGTCTTCTATAGTAACAGCTGGTAACTGTTTGGCTTGGAGAAACTGCTGTTTCTATTGTCCATCTAATACTGCACTAAACGGGATTTAACTAATGTGGCAGATGTTCTGGGACTACATTGGCAGACATTCCTAGCCAATGTGGCTATCTGGGTAGAACAAGGGTTGGGCAAAGTCTGTCCTAGCGTTTTTAGTTGCTCCACTCTGAAAATTGAGGGCTTGCCTGTAGGTGAAAACACTGCAAATCAGAACTGTTCATCTAAGCTCATGCTTCCGTTAATGGTCTTGTACAGGTGCCTTTAATTAATCTGGGAGTGTTGTATTCCTGTGACCTTTTATTGATTTATTAGATTGTTGGTGGAGTTCCTGCCTTCATGGTTTGACTTTGGCTAGTTAAAAAAATACAGTGTTCTAATGTTTAAATCAATTTGCTCGAGCTCAGCTCATTCTTTATCCAGCAGCATTTTTAGGCTTTTGCTTTTTCTGTTAGGGTACATTTATAGAAGATATGCAGAAAGCAAATGAGATTCCCATTGGATGGGTTCACACAATTTATTAAGGTATATATATCTCCATCCTATCATTTGTACTCTAGAGTGAAGCAGGCAGTAAAAAAAGGGGTGGTATTTTATTATTTATTTCACAATATTTGTAGCCCATCTCATTCGTAGCAGATTAACATGTTTTGCATGAAAAGTATTAACTAAATCCTGGTTCTAATCCTCCATCTATTTAAATAAGAATTCCTGTTCTTAGTAGTGTGGCTTCTGCTGATTTGACAGATGGAAAAGACATGCTTCTTTCAGAAGTGTAACTGCTTATGCCCTTGTTCTCAGAGTATATAACGGTACAAAAACAAAACTGTTCAGTGGCAAATGAAGATGTGCTACCTGGGAACTGATGTTATTTAACAGTGGCAAGGAGCAAGTCTTCAACCACCCATCTCTTTTCTGGAGGAGACAAGCAGGATGCTGGTTTTGGCCCCAGATAGGACTAGAACCAACTGATGGAAATAGCAGAGTAACAGATTTCAGCTCAAGTGTTAGGAGAAACAACTTGTTTCCACAACACAATGAACTTGTTTCCACAACACAAGTTCAAAGTACCTTGGGCATCTGCCTTTTTCCACCGGGCAGCTTCTGGCCCTGCTTACTGATTTATATTTTTTTCCCAATATGAGCAATCTTATTAACTTGATTTTATTTATTTATTTATATCCCACCTTTACTATTAAAAATAATAACTCAATGCATTGAACATATCCACCACCTCTTATTTTCCCCACAACTACAATCCTATGAATTGGGCTGTGAGATAATGACTGGCTCAGAATTACCCAGCCTGGATTTAATAGCTAAGGCCTGACTTGAATTCAAGTTTCATGTTTTAACCAAACTGGTTCTTTGTCTTGTTTTTTAAATGTTCTAATAATTAGGACTTTTAAAAAACAAAAAGACAAAAAACTTGTTTGATTATATGGACATAAACTAATCATAATTGCAGTTGGAAATGAGTCTTATAAGTCAATCACTGATCTTGTACAATATCTATTCTGGTTGCTTAGTTATTAAATTTATTGTATGAACTCTTGCCACTACTTGGGATATAATAGTGGGAGAGATTTTCTCAGGAAGCAAATGATGAACTCTCCTGGGCAAAATATCCTACTGTACAGGTAGTCCTCGACTTAACAATCACAATTGACCCCCAAATTGTTATTAGGTGAGCCATTTGTTAAATGAGCTTTGTCCCAATATATCACCTTTCTTGCCAGTTAAGTGAATCACTGCAGTTGATAAGTTGGTAGCCCAGTTGTTAAGTGAATCTGGCTGCCCCATTGACTCAGCTTGTCTGAAGGTCACAAAAGCAGATCACATGACCCAGGGAGTCATAAGTATGACCAGTTGCCAAGTATCTGAAATGTGATCACTCCATCATGGGGATGATGCAAAGGTTGTCACTCTGAACCATGGTCGCAAAGTCCCTGTTTTCATTGCCGTTGTCGCTTTGAACCGGTCAATGAGCTGTTGTAAGTCGAGGACGATCTGTACTGCAAGATTCTCCAAGGGAGCTGCAGTTTGGATTCAGTGACTTGCCAAGCGGCGGGCGACCAGGAGGAGCAGAAAAGATACGTCCGTGAATGAAGCTGAACAACTGCACGAGCGAAAGAGGCTCCAAGGGAAGGAAGAGCAGCGGAACGGAGGGTGGCACCTACTTCTCCGGAAGCGCCGGTCCAACCCGCAGTGCGGCCCCTTTAACTGACAGGCGCCGTTATTCCGACGCCACGGAAGAGTTCGCGGCCTTTGCGAAAGCTTGCAAACGCGCCCAGCTGAGGCGGTAGCCCTTCGAAAGCGAGTCGTGATTGGTTGCTGCAGGACGTCACTCATCTTTCACGGCCGGGCAGCGGCCATCTTACGAAAGGCTTTGGCGCGCGGGACAGTCGGGGAGGCGTCGGACTGTGCTGGCTTCGTCGCAGCGGTCGCTTTGGAAGGTGAGGCGGGAGAAGGCTGTATTTGTCCTTGGGGGGCGGCTGGTCTGCCTTTTAGGGGTTTTTTCGTGAATGCACCTCGTTCCCTTCCAGTCCAGCGCCAATGGTTGAAGCTGCGGGGAATTTCCTTTCTTGAGCTGCCCATGGTGTGGGTTGCAAACAAAAAAGCAGGCGCGGTTGCTTCGTTTCCGAGAGGTTGCTCTCTTATTTAGTCTCGGTTTAATTATCCCTCTACATCTGAGACCAGGATGGATCTCTTCCCCGCAACTCCAGAGGGGCGATGTTTTTTTGTTTTTGTTTTAATGCTTAATCTAAATGGTTTTCTTGGCAAACTTCTCTGCGGTTCGTTTTTCTGTCTTCTCCCAACGAGAGTTTTTGGACCGATTTTATTCTGCTTTTCTTTCATGGTTGATTGCTGCTTCTCTTTAGCGTCATCAAAGATTATTCTGTTGGTTCTGTCCTTATCCCTTGCATTTGTATCCATCTATCCTTTTTCTCCCAGAGCTCAGCATCTCGTCCAGCGAGCCCCGTAGTTGAATGGGAATTTGTATTCTGGTCTGCAAATCTCAGCATTATTAAACTACTGTACACGGGTCTCTTTTGCTTATACATAAATTGGTTAAATAAACCACAATCATTTATAATCTTTTTTTTTTGCCTTGCTTTCCCTTTTGATGAAAAGCTTGTGGGTAACATTACGCACACAGACTCATATTCTCTAATACGCTCTTTGCTAACAAATTTAATGATGTTTTTTTAATATAGGTAATTCTCGAATTATGACCACAATTGAGCCTAAAATTTTTGTTGCTAAGTGAAACATCTGTTATGTGAATTTTGCCCCATTTTGTGCCACAGTTTAGTGAATCACTGCAATTGGTAAGTTAGTAACATGGTGGTTAAGTGAATCTGGTTTCACCATTGACTTTCCTTGTAAGAAGATTACAAAAGTGATCATAAGACCGCAGGACACTGCAACCGTCATAAATACAAGTCAGTTGCCAAGCATCTGGAATTTTGATTATGTGACTGTGAGGATACTGCAAACGTAGTGTGAAAAATGGTCATAATTCACCTTTTTCAGTGCAGTTGTAACTTAAACGATCGCAATCAGGGTGTGGTATTTGTAGCTAATTAATATTTTGCTATTAAGAGAAAAGTCATTGGGAAAGCTCACTAGCAAAAGATGTGTTTTAAATGGAGAAAAAGTGAGTTTCATTGCTTACCATCAAAGTATATTTTGATAGGACTATTGAAAATCCTGGACCATTGCAACCAGTAGTTTGGAGATCACTAATTCCCCAGTTTTTTCTCAAAGTGTTAAACTACAATTCCCATCATTTCCAGATAGCCTGGAAAGTTACATTTTAAAAAGATATGGTTTTGATTGGGAATTGCAGTTGACAGTATGAACTAAATAAGGAGTCACATCCATTAATTGAAGAGCATCATCAGACTTCTCAAGATATATAAGGGGCAGATTTTCTGGAGTTTTATATCTAAGCATATATTAATCCCCACTAAGTGCTATTAAATAAAATACTTGAGATAATTTTATCTCTCAAAAATAAATGTGATGAGCTCTGGCCACACTTTTTGCATTTCTGAACTCAATAAATCAAGGCTGTTTGGCTTCTTTTTCCTAGATAGTTCCAGGTAGAGCATATGTAGTTCTATCTAGTCTTTTCATCTTTCTGTGAAAGGGCAAAAGGCAGAAGATGCAGTAATGGATTTCAAATGAGAGTTATCATCAGTAAATCAGACTGATAGCATAATAGATAAACATTCTCTAAACCAGGGGTCACCAACTTTTTGGACCTCAGGGACCACCAAACTCAAAATTTTAAATCCAGGGGACCACTAATATGAATTTTGTCTAACGTTGGGAGAGAGATATCTGATCTAACCCCCCCCCCC
>BLBF01000032.1:32245499-32271706 GCA_015471245.1 Laticauda colubrina
CACACACACACACACACACACACACACACACACACACACACACGGTGAAATTCAAATTTCTTGGGCATGGCCTAATTTGTGGGCGTGGCTTGGTGGTGATGTGACTGGCTGGGCATGGCTTGTATGTAAATATTATAAATATGTAAATATTGAGTTTTTTTTATAAAAAGAAACTTTAACCCAAAATCAGGCAAAAAAGGCAGGCAGATTGAGTTGCTCACAGAATCACAGATGCACTTAGAGATCTATCGGCTATCTGCACTTGAATAACAGAAGCTTCAGTCCTAAGGAAAGTTTGGTTCTGTTTAAAAGCAGAGCCGAAGTTCTAAAGATTAACTGGAAAGCAAGAAATCTAACAGTTTCCTGCTTTCTAGCTAATCTAAATCTCCTGGCACAGCAGATCAGCTGATGGTCAGAAGAAAAAAAAGAAAAAATAGCAATTTAGCAGACAAGTTTGCCAGGTAAGGAGTGAGTGGGTGGGGAGGGTTCCCATGGGCCATGTGGGTGGTGCAACCTGGATTAATTGCTTTGGGGGGTACTCTGGGGGTGACATTTCTCTGCAGACCACCAAAATTTTCTCACAGCCCACCAGTTGGCGACCACTACTCTAAGCATTCTTTCTTTGGTGTGTTCTTCCCAGAAAAATCAGCTACATATACTGAGATCTGTAATCCAAAAATACAAATGTAATATTCTTTCTTGCCTTCATTTGCAGAATGCCTCCCAAGGGGCGAAAAAGGAAGGCAAAGATCCCTCAAGCAGAAGCCACAGCATCCAATGGAGAGGGAACCAGTGGTGTGAAAAAATTGCCCAAGATCCAGAAGACTGAAGAATCGGAAGACCTTCATGTGACCATTGAGCACTGGTAAGAGATCCATGATGCATTGTCTACACATTGAGAGAAGGTAATCGGTCAGATAACTTGTTTTAGAATAACATTTTCCCCATTCTGAAAATAATTATTGGATCTGGGATAGGTATTCAGTAAAAATAATAATCATGTGAATTTTAACTGATTGTATTTATTGTTGTATTTGTTGAAAGAAACAAGTTTTGTGAAGGTAGGTGGATGTTTTAAATTGATGCATGCATGTTGTAACAGTTGCTTAGAGCTGCCTACTCTTAGGTGTTCCAGGAATTCTAGAAATTGGAGCCTCAGTAGATTTGGAGATTCCTGGCTGGAGACATTTTAAATACTTGTTCCCCAAATTAGGAAAGAATGCCATCTGTTCCTATAAGTACAATAAATATATTAAAAAAGGTTTAATAATAAATTATGCTGACCACTCAAATAGAAATCCATTTTTTAATTCAGAAATTTTCTAATGTTTTGAGGTTTTTAAATTACAGTACCTGTTAATTTTTTAAAAATCTGGAATCTTAAGAGGCAAAGCTCTAAAAACACAAAATTATTTGAGTTCAAGGGTTCTTTTTTTCCTTTTTGCTATTACCCCATCATTTTCTCATGGAATTTTAGAGTTCTACAAAACACAGTTTAAAAAAACACTATGCATTAATTGATTAAACCCTGTAAATCAGATGGAATCTGTTTTGAATCAAATATTTCATTGTAACATTGGGCCTCAGTGCAATGAACCAAATTGGTGCAGCTATTTATGTCTTCTGTGCATTTATGTTAATGATACAAACTGTTATTTAGGAGCTACGTGTGCACAGATTTATTTCAGAATGTCTTTTATGTAATAATATAATGCAAATGTCAGTTTGGGCACAGTGACGTATTTTTGAATTTAATGGATATGTGTAAAATAATAGACAACTGTCCTCCCATCTATGAATAAAATGTTAAAGTGAAGTTTTTATTATGAATAAAAAGAGAAAGATGAGATGTATTTTTTAAATATGTTGGGAACCTTGTTCTTTTTAAATTCCAGGGACTTTCAAATAATAGTTCACATTCGCTCTGTAGTATTAAGTTGTTTTTCCTTGTTTTTCTTCAATACTGACAGTAAAAGCTGACGAGTCTTTGGACGCACAGCTGAGGCTATCAGCCAAGAGCTGTGCCTGGCCTTTCCTGACATCCGTGTGGAGGTCAACCTTGAAAAACCCCGGAGAAATAGCTTTGAAGTGGTTCTCTTGAAAAAGGATGGCACCAGTGAGTTATTCTGTTGCTTATGAGAATAGGATAGATGAGACAATGTTGGATTTGCAATCTCAATGCTAACCATTGCTTAGCTAGGTCTATCGAATATATCACAATTGGTTTATTAAATTAACCCAATTTCCTAGGTTTCCATGCCAGTTAAGATTGTTTGTCCTATACCAGGGGTCGCCAGTCTTTTAGACCTCAGGGACCACCAAACTCATTTTAAATCCTATGGACCAAAGACTCTGGGAAAATCCCCCAAAAAGTCTGCAGGAAAATTCCCCACCCCGTTTTCCTATTGATCGATCGTTCTTCATTTGGGATCGCAGGATACTGTCTCCAGCTCCGTTCTGAGGGGTGGAGGAGAGAGTGCTGTACTGCAGGCCACTTCTGCTGTCTGCTGGCTTCATGCAAGGAAAGCAGCAGAAGTCTTTCTTTCTCTCCCCCAAACTCCGCCAGAAATGAGTCTTTGCCGGCACAGCCTCTTGGAGCAGGAGGCCTTGCAGGGTCCCAAAGACTCATTTCCTACAGAATTTGGGGGAGAGAAAGAAAAACTTTTGCTGCTTTCCTTGTGTGCAGCCAAAAGCAGCAGAAGAAAGAAGCAGCCCGGTGGCCAGGCCAGGCGAGTGGGGCAAGTTCCCCCTCCACCCTTTTCCCCCTCCCCTCACTACCTCCTATTGTGCGCAATGCAAGTGACACAAGCCCTGTGTTCCCATGTGGGTGGCGCAGCCTTGTGTTCCCATGCAGCCTGGATTAATTGCTTTAGGGAGGACATTTCTCTGCGGATCACCAAAATTTTCTTGTGGACCACCAGTTGTCCCCAGCCCACTGGTTGGTGACCACTGCCTATACAACATATTGTACTTGACCACAATTAGTACAGTGCATGAAGGAAGCATGTGATCATGTGAATTGAACAATCATGTGAATGAAGCATGTGACAGTTCTCAGGAATTGTCCTATGTACCTGGATGATGTTACAGAATGGGCTTAATTATATGCCATCAAGGTGGTGTAAAGTCTTGGTGATCTCAATGATAGATTTTCTCCAGTATACTCTGTCCCCATCCTGATTCTTCAGATCTTTCAAAGGTACAGCTGAGTCCATGTGTCTTATTACAGGTTGTCGTCTTTTTCTCTTTGATCTTTCATAACTTTATAGACTTCTCCAGAGAGTTAGGTTTTTTTATAATGTGTCCAAATTTTTCTAATTTGAGCCTGGTTATTTCTGCCTCGTGTGAGAATTCTGGATTTATTTGTTTTGTGATCTATTTGTTTAACATGGCATTTGATAATCATGGCAGACTTCAGTTTTCTTCAACACCAAAGTTCAAAAGCATTAATACTCTTCCTATCCTACTTCTTCAAAGTCCCAATTTTGTTTCTACAGTATCGCAGGGAAAAATCTTCTTTCTGCTGTACCGATTGTTTATACCTGTATGCTTTTATCTTCATATTCAATATTAGTCCCATATATTCAATATCGGTGACATTTTATTATTAGAACGGTATTTTCATTCCACTCAGTATCTAAGTCAGCATCTCCAATGTGAGTGTAAGTCCTCTCACAAAGTTTGTGTACATTTCACAGTATAGATATGAAAGTGGGTATTGAAGCATAGCACCAGACCACCCACTGTAGACATCAACAACATAAAATCCACAGTGTCAGTGTGTTGCTTCCCTAGATAACATTCTTTTGTTCCCCTAAAATAGTCAAGATTTTCTATGAGAGCAGCAAAATATTGCACAATATTTTATGGTGTATTCCTGAAATCTCATGAGAGTTGGAATGAGTTGCTCATATCTTATATAAATGTGATGCCCAGACATAAGAGATGATGCAGCAGAACAAAGTTACAGCCTAGAAAGATGGTTAACTTTCTGTTCTGCTTCATCATAATCTTATGTCTGGATAACACTTTGGGTGTTACACAGTTTTGAAAAGAGAAATAGCAGACTCTTCCAATTAATACCATGTTTTCCCTTAAGTAATTACATATGTTAACTGCTAACTATGGTACTGACAACAGAAGGAGCAGGAAATGCAAACTGGCTAAAAACATGTACTGCGTCTTCAAGACGGGAGAGGTTGGTGGTGCACTAATTGTGCCTCACCTTGTTACACTCAACATATAGTGAGTGCCTTTCTCTATGGAGATGCTCCAGAGTGTTCAAGAACATTTGAGAAAATGAGATTCTCAAGTGGTGGAGAACTTCCACAGCTAAGTAGATGGTTTATTGCAGACATTCATATTTTTTTTAACGTGGAAAAGAAGATGATGCAGATGAAAGTGAAACTAGGTAGTATGAACAGAATGAGATGTCCCAAGCATACTATTCTGGGAATAAGAGCTTCTGAATTTAATGAGATTTGCCATAGAATAAACAAGCTTAGGTTCGTTTATCTGTTCAATTTCTATAGCTGCCCATCTCAATAACTGGGCAGCTTACAATTTAAAAAAAACACAATTAAAATATTAGAAACATTTTAAAACAATGAAAACTATAAAAACAATCCAAAATATATATATACACAGCAGCAGAGATGCTTGGCCAGTTAGCAAACCAGGAAGCTCTCCCTTTAGCACATTCAGCACGGGCAGATTTGTAGAGCTTTATAAAAGGATTGAGACCAGGGGTGGGTTTCTACCGGTTCTGTCCACTTCTGTAGAACTGGTAGCTCTGAAGAGCAGCAACTGGTTCTATGTCTGCTAATGTTTTTGCCCACCCGGGCTCTTACCTGATCTTTATTCCGTGATTTTTCAACTTCAGCTGCCGAACGAAGGCACACACGGCTCACAGCGGGCAGGGAAACTCTTAAATCCCAAACCAGTAGTTAACCCTGTAGTATCCCATCCCTGATTGAAACCATTCTAATCTCCAAGAGGAGGTTATCTTACAGGGCAGGGTCTACTACAGAAAAGGCCCATTTTCTAATCCATGCTAGGTAGCACTCTGGCTAACGGGATCTGCAGCATATTCTGTTAGATTGAATTTGACAGGTAGAGACTCTTGAAAAAAAAAAAGCCGGTCCCTCAGGTAACCCAGCCCCAAGCCATGTAGGGCTTTTAAAGGAGACAACCAGCACCTTGAATTGTACAATCCGGAAACATGCAGGTAATCAATGCAGCTCAGCCAGTACTAGGGTTATGTGTATCTGGCACCATTTACTACCTGCAAAAGCTGAAGTTTCCGAATGCTCGTCAGAGGCATCCCTATGTAGAGTGCGTTTAGTCTAAACAAGAAGTTACAAGGGCATGAATAACTGAGCAGGGCCTTCTGGTCCAGAAATAGGCACAACTGATACACTATCTGAGGGGTGCAAAGGTTCTAGCTATGGCTGCCACCTTTGAGCAGGAGCTGTGAGTCTAAGAGGACCCTCAGATTGCACACAGACTCTGTCAAGAGTAAAGCAACCTCATCCAAAACTGAAGATGGAAGAACCTTGTCTCTGGAAGGTCCAACCACCACTCTATCTTGCTGGGGTTGATTGGGAGTTCATTTCACCCCATCTGGTCCCAAACAGCCACCAGACCCTGGGATAGGACATCTACAGCATTATTCAAAAGGCATGGGGTAGATATACAGTATAAAGCTGGGCGTTATCTACATATTGATGATAACTTTCTGAATCAATGGATCACCTCACCCAGCAACCTCATTAAGTAGGAGAGAGAGAACCAGATCCTGGGCACCCCACAAAGTAGTGGCTGTGGGCTGGCTCTTTCCTTCTATCAACTCTGACTGGAATCACTTCCTGAGAAAGGAGGAAAACAACACAGTGTTCCTCCCCACACCCAGTCCTTGAAGCTGGTTCAGAAGGATACCATGATCAATGGTACTGAATACCACTGAGAAGTCAAAAAGAGCCAGGATGCATGCACTACTTCCACCCTGATCCTGCCAGAGGCCATTTAAGACCATCCCCCTTTCAAGTGAAATTGATAAATCTTGTATTTCAGACATGAAAAATGGTGGTGATGTAATAAATGTTATTCATTATAATGAATGGCTGTGCCACATTTTCACACAGGTCTGATTTATTGACTCCAAGCTACAAGTGCCTTTTTATGAGCTCTATTCTGGAAGCATTCCCCTTTTTTCATAGTAGAAATCTTTCTCTGCACTCTGTCCCACAAACACAGCACCAACTGAACATCAAGCTTCTGCCCGGCTAGGCAGTAAAAAAAAATGAAGCAGTTTAGAAATGAACAGTGCCTGGCTGCAAGTTGCCCCATTTCTTTTGAAGGTGATTAGTTGATCAATGAACTCAGTTCTGCTTACAAACCATGTAACCTTTTGGCAGTATGTATGGGAAGATATTGACATTGTATAATCCAAGTATTTCTGGTGATTGCTTATGTGTTAATTATTTTTTAGAAATAGAGCTATGGAGTGGTCTTAAAAAAGGGCCACCCCGCAAATTGAAATTCCCAGAACCCAGCAACATTGTTGAAATGGTGAAGCTCAACTTACTAAAGTCAACAATGGAGTAAGAACAAAGTGGTAAGTTTACACCCAGAATGGGGTGTGTGTGTGTGTGTGTGTGTGTGTGTGTGTATTGGAAGTGTCCCTACAGTTGTAAGGGCAGGCAAGGTTGCAAACATCCTTATTTTGATCAGCCATAACTTCAGGCACCAGTCATAACTCCCTTTTAGTGCCACCATAACTTTGTTTGATGAATTTTCATTAAATTGGGGATTGCCTATAATCTGTCCAAATAATGTCTTGAACCCCATGCCAACAAATTGGCTTCCAGACAATATTTGAACAAATGTACTTGGGAATGGGGTCTGGATATGTGGTATCCAGTACCCATCATTGATACTACCTAAAATGAGTCATATTTTACATCTCTGGAACCTTAAATTCTATATTCTTATACTGCGGGAAGCTCTCTTAGATTGTATTATGGATAGCCATATGCATCTGTGCTGTGTGGTTTATAAATGAAAACAAACATTGTACACCTGGAAGTTATAAATGATGGCTTGAACTGGGAAGTAGGAACTCTGGCTAACAGGCATCTTTTGTTTTCTACAGCCTCTATGACTGTCCATTCCTCCTGTGAGCTGGAGCATTCATGATGAGATATGATGAAGTGGGGTAAAGAAACTCTGGTCGTATCTCTGAAACTGCTACTCGCCCCTCCTTTACAAGGAAGAATGGACCAAATAATATCATTTCCTGCCCCACCCTCCTTTCAAATGTTTGTTACTTCTGAGAACATTTTGGGGAAGAACTTTATTTTCAGTAAAACTTAACCGCCTCCTCTATCTCGTTTAGTTCTGTCCTGTGAAATAAAAGTATGAGGTTCGCTGTCATGGCAGTTTAGTGTTGTCCACTGTTTTGCGAATTAAAGTTGCACGTCTATATTCACATGTCCTGTTTCATCTGCTAAGTGTTAAGCTTGTCCTCCCAAGCATGCACAACTCCCAAGTATACACTTTTTCTGAAAACATTTCATTTTATTTTGCTATTGTACTTTCATCCCTCCAATGGCTTCAGATCACCATGCTAATATTTTGTCCTGTATTTTTTTCCCAATAAAACCTAAATGTGTGCTTGTTTGCTTGTGGCATTTTAGAAGTTATACTTAAAATCTCTACAGTATTTGGTCCCTTGCTATCTAGAATTGAAGGAAAATCCCAAGCCAAAAGTATTGGGATTGTTTTGGCAGAGAAAAGGAAAGATTTCTTCACAACTACTTCTTTTACTTCACATTTTCCTTATTTCCTCAATCATGACAGAATGAAGAACCCTGAAAACCCAAGTCTCTCTTCTGCAATGTTTTTTTTTTTTTTTATTGACTAAGGAATTAGCCAAGGTGGAGTATCTAAGCCATTCCATAAGGGGGGCATAAATTGCTAATTATTCTCTCTAAATCTTCTTTTCTCTTCTGATTAAAGATTATTAAAGAAGCTTTCATTTTTGACTTTTCCTTTTAATTATCCTATTACTGATAGCAATCCTCAGCCTTTGAAGTTTTAATATTTAAACCACATGATTTTCCTTATGCACAAAATACCTGCTCAAGAGAATTAACTCTACTGTTAACTTTTAATTTACTATGCTGACTATCAATCTTCCCAATGCTTGCCCAACAATTTGTATTATTTGTGTGTATTTATTATTTCCTTTAGCTATAGTTAACCCCACAAGATGGCTTCAGTGTAAATATGATACAAAGAACCAAGAAAATGTAAGAATTTTTATTTGAACAAGTTACAACTCAATATTTATTCCAGTCTTTGTGCCATCTACTCTTCAGAATGTTCTGCATACATGAAGAGCTTTGGGTTGTGAGAGAAGGAAGTATTTGGCACAGCTTCGTGGAGTATAGGTCATTGCACTTGAATACACTTCTCTGTGAAGAAGCTGCAAACACAAGGAGATGGTTTCAATGAAAAACAAGCAACTTGGCAATTATTCTCAAGCCTCTAGGGAGCCTTCTCATTTAAAATATAGAAAGTCAGCAAGGCACTTAGTTCCCTGTATCAGTGTTTAAATACTGCAGGCCACTTATCAGGAGAAAAGCCAGCTTAATTCAAGTGGGCCATCTGGCCAAAAGTAGCAGGGAAAAGGTGTGCGACTTCCAGCAACGTATTGGTTTAAGGAGAAAGAATTAACATTTACAGCAAAGCATGTACTGCTGCAAGTATTATGTTAGTACTGTGATTTCCAGTAACTGGGAAATACAGCAGTGAGATCAGCAGACCCTCAGCAGTTCCAATCTGACCTTTAAACAAAAAATGAAGCATTGAACTGAAAAAGCCAGTACAAAGAGGGCAATTCTTATTCTGTTGCCAAGTCCTTTATATATTGCCTTTGAACTGCTACCTCAACATAGTAGCTTGGGACAACAGTTGTCCTAACCACTGAATTTCCAGGTTTAGTTTATTCACTAGCCATAAAATAAAATCTTTTTTAAAAATTGAGGGAAAGCACAGGATTTAAAACACTTGAGGACAACACTTTCACAATAGAGCTTTTCCCAGAAAATGTAATTTTGTCCTCTGAATTATAAGTCACGCTTTAAACTTTTGACTGGCATTTTAAAATCTTGTGTTTATTATAAGACAATGACATAATAATCTATAAAGGAAACTAAATAGAACACACTTGTGTAAAATTATTACCAGCCCCAAGATACCTCTCGCAAGATAAAATATTACTTTTCACAGAAGTAAATGCTGTAGATTTCTGTAGGTTATAATCTATCCCACAAGAGGCCAGAAGAACCCCAGCATCCTGGAAGGCCATCCTCCACAAAGAATAGATTATATCAATGTCACGGTCATGATTTAATGAGGCTGAGAACTTGTGACAGATAATAAAGCAGCCTCTCCCCAGTTTGATTTTAAAGGGGGCTTTTCCATCATCTGATCAAAATACTCAAAAACATGGAATCTATTAATAGCTCTTTGTGGGCAGATTCCTTACTATTTGCCACAGAATTTTAAGTGCAATATTATCTGCTAGCCCACCTCACCAAGTAGTCAAAGTAATTCCTTGCCACTACTTGCACTCACTAGTTCAGAACATCCACCTCAGTTTCAGATATAGGAGAAGGATCTGGCCGGACACATTCAAGATTAAGAAAGAAGTCCTCTATCCCGCCAACGTCTATGGTTTCTTCTTCTAGGCTGGCTAAGGAAGATGATAGCTTGCAGTCCAAGTTGGGCTGCACAGGATTGCTGAGAAGAGCTTCAGGAAGTGACTTTGCATCTGAGATTCCCATATCATAAGTTACAGGTCCTTGGTCCTCATCACCCGTCCAAGTGACAGATAAAGGCTCAGCAAATTTTGCAGTCCCATTTGTGGGTTCAGACAGCTGACACTGAGCCATTTCCCAATCCCCCAGTTGGGGAGAGGCTGACCTAGACAAGGAAAGGCAGTCACCATTAGGTGCAGGTGTTAAAAGAGGAAGACAGTTAAGTGCAGAGTCCAGCAAAGAGCTCCCATTTGCTGAGTCACTAATTTTTATCTTGTCTAACTGTGGATCTACTGTACAACATCTCTCTGTTTCTTCAATTCCAACGTTTCGCAGGACATTCTCATTTGCCTGGGGTGAAGCGCACAGGTTTTGTGTAATAGTAGTGCTCTGGATGGCATCCTCATCAGCCAGAAGCACATCTAGCATTTGTTCTAACTCTCCGGCTGAAGCAAGGATATCATACTGCTCTCCCTTGACCAAATGATCCAGCACAAATGCCTCCATGTCTTGATGATTCCCAGCAGCATCAGCTCCTTCTTTCTTCTTCTCAGATAGTTCTGCCTCTTGTTTTATCACACTGTTTTCAGGACCCCGTGCAGCCCCAGCAGTTGCAGGGAGCAGTTTTGCAGACCTGGCCGACTGTTGCGCATCTGTTACTTTGGGCTTAGGATGTCTGGGTTGAGATTGGGAGCCCTCATCTTTCGAAGTGTGCACACCATTTTCCACCACTGTAGGCTGGGTAGCAGGTGATTCGTGCACTACTTCCCAGTAACTGCCATTGATAACTTTTCTGAGTTTTACCCGGCCTATGTGACCTATTTCTTGGGGAAAGTTTGGGCAGGATGCTGGATCATTGGAGGTGCGCTTTCTGCCTTTAGATTTTGGAAGAAGAGGGGGGCTTCTTAAGTCACAAAAATGATTACTATCTTCTTTTTTCATCTCATCCTTGACAGGACATTTTTGTCTCCAGAGACGTTTAACAGACCTTGGCGATTTGCTGGGTGTTACAGTGCAACGGTCTCTGGCAGCACTAGGTGCAGACAGAGGTGGCAAGGAAAGCTTTGAACGGCTGAGCTTTATCTTTTTTGAATTCTGCAAACTGGCTCTAGTGTGTGCATCTCCAGCCTCAGTCTCCTTTCTGTGCAGACCACCATTCTCATTGCTCCCCATTATGTTCCTTATTGTGCCTGAAGGGCGTTTTTTAACTTTTGTTTTCAGGGGATCAGCAGCAATTGTCTGGCTTTTTGAAATCTGTTTGTCGTAACTCAGCAACGCTGTAGTCAGCTTTTGCTTTTTTACGTCCTTCTGATCAGTATTGTTGTGGCTACTTATTTCTTTGGAGCATGGTACAAAATTACTGCTGGGTGTTGCTTGCTTGCCTGCAGCTACCCTGGATGTCAAGCTACCTCCAGAGGGAGCAGAAGAATGAATTAAGCTTGTCTCTGACCTGGTCATTGGACTGGTTATCTGCAAACAGTTCCTGTTTAATTGCCGGCCCAGGTTTTTTTTTACTAACTTTCCTCCTTCTAACTGTAAAGAATCAAGTTCTGACACCTGAAGCTGTCGTGCAGCTGCAAGAATATCCTGAGCTTCTTCCCGGGACACTTCCATTTCAGATGTGTAGAGGAAATCTACCAATTTACGCAACGTCCCAATTTTCAGCCCCCTAATTTCCAGCACCACCTTGTGTCCCTTGGGGGCCATTTCTCGCTCCAACTGCTCTGTGAAGAAGGGGCTGCAGGCCGACAGGATGCAACAATGAGCTGGAACGGCTTCGCCTATAAAGAACACCATTATTAGCAGGTACTTTACCAGTAGACCATCAATTTTGACTGAAGATGTTCTCCATGGGCAAGCCTTGAAATTCTCCCACACTCAATACATAATGTCAGGAAAGTGAGAATTGTACTGAGTCAGGGCAAAGATGTATCTAGTCCTAAATTCTATTCCCAGGGCAGCTAACCAGAAGCAATTTAGGAAGACTATTTTACTTGCCCTCTTTCCATTTCCAAGAAATGGAAGGAGCATGCTAAATCAAATGCCTACATGCACCGTGAAGCAACATCTCCCCAAGCAACTGTCTTTGCTCCCTTTTTCTGACAGAATAGAAGGGCAAAGAAGTGGAAGGGCAGGGAATCAGAGAGGAATCTGGACTTCAGGGTAGATGAAAAGACCTGGTCCATTCGCCAGTTATTGCCATTCCCAGTATATAGATCCCAGTACATAGATCATTGATGATTTATATTTTAAGCACGCTAACTTAAATAATGTATTTAATTACAATTAAGTATCAAGTATCAAACTGCATTTTTCACATGTTAATTTAAAATAGTTGTACTTTTAAAACAAAGTTGCAAGAACGGTTCCCTGCAAGGGATATTTTAACTCACTCTTTTACAT
The DNA here is from genome assembly GCA_015471245.1 of Laticauda colubrina. Taxonomy (NCBI): domain Eukaryota; kingdom Metazoa; phylum Chordata; class Lepidosauria; order Squamata; family Elapidae; genus Laticauda; species Laticauda colubrina. Next base: position 32,257,727 of record BLBF01000032.1, read on the forward strand.
CAACTTACTGGGTAGTGTTAAAGTATACATTTTAATAAACAAAACCCATCTTTCCTAACTAAATTTCCCTAGAGTTCTTAGGTTGGTAATGCTTCTTTAAGGCAAAAGCTTAACAATTTGGTCTAGTTATTTCGGGACAATTGAGTAACAAATACAATTGCAAACTGTACAAACTACCATAATGTATTTTATTCACAACTAACGAGAAATTAAACAAATCCACAGGCATGCCCGAGGTAAAATTAAATAGCATTCATAATTCCAATGGAAGAATTCAACACAAATAAAAATAACAATGGCAGCACTCCAAACAACTTCCTTGGATCTATCACACTTTTTTTTTTTTTTTTGCAAAATTTCACTATGGTTAAATGTTTCAAGTGCAAAGTCTTAATACAGGTAACCTTCAACTTACAACCACAATTCAGCCCAAAATTTCTGTTCCTAAGCAAGACAGTTGTTAAGTGACTTTTGTCCCATTTCACAACTTTTCTTGTCACAGATAAGTGAATCACTGCAGTTGTCAACAACACCATTATAAAGTGAAATCTGGCTTTTCCATTGATTTTGCTTGTCAGAAGGTTGCAAAGTGATCATGGAATTCCAGCACACTGCAACCATCATAAATAGGAGCCAGCTGACAAGTTTCTGAATTTTGTTCATGCTGCAACAATCATAAGTGTTAAAAATGGTCATGTCATTTTTTTCCAGTGCCACCATAACTTTGAATAGTCATTAAACGAATGCTTGTAAGTCAAGGAGTGCCTGTACTCTATTCCTCTTCAGAACCCAATTTCCACATTGCAAGCGACATTACTTAAAATGGATGGAAATGAGGGGACTTTCCACCTCTACAGATAGTTCTCGACTTACAAGCACAATATTGGTCACTGAGCAAAGAAGTCATTAAGTGAGACATTATTGCTTCCCTCAACCACAGTCCTGGCACTCACAGTTGGGGTTGTTAAGCAGACAGAGTGAAAGTACTGCCTGCTCGCAGAGCTAAATTCCCCTGGCAACTTTCAGCCAGCCCTGAAATGAGACGGGGGTCCTCTTGGCAGGCAGCAGCAGCAGCTTGCAACCTTCCCTGCTGCAGATTTCCCCAGACTTCCCCAGTGGATGGAGAGCTGGGTTTATCTTCAATCCTTTAGATTTAAGCTCTGTTCCTGAAGCCCAATGAAGGAACACCCCCGCCACACACACATCCAAGGCTCCTTATGTGGTGATGCAGTGGTTAGAATGCAGTCTTGGAGGCTAATTCTGCCAACTGCCAGGAGTTCGATCCTGACCAACTTAAGGTCTTCCATCCTTCTGAGATTGGTAGAATGAGGACCGAGATTGTTGGGGGCAATACAGTATACTGACTCTGTAAATGGCTTAGAGAGGGCAGTAAAGTACTATGAAGCAATATAGTGCTATTCTGTCTGCTTAAGTTTGAGAGACAGCTTAATAACTGAAAGTGCCTGGATTGTGATCATCGAGCTTAACAGTTGAACAGGCATCTCAGCTAATGACTATTTTGCTCAATGACTGAAATTCTGGTCCAACTGTAGTTGTAAGTTGAGGACTACTTGTATTGGCAATTTGGTGGAAGGATACAAAGTATTCTAAATTCCATTTTTCTACAATCTAATAGCCCATGGATATGGTTGAAGAGTTCTGGGAGTCACAGTCTGAGGTGTATCAGACTGGGTGAGGTAGCAAAAAGGATTCACAGGCAATTTCATATTATTTTAAATTTCAAGGCATTGAAAACAGATTAATGGAGACAAGCTTCCACCATATTCCACATTAAACTACTGCAGTAACAAAATGACTAATAGATGTTTTGGATAATTATTAGAACTATGAATATCCAATAAAAGGGATACTTTGCACTAAGCCAAAACTATTGCTCCTTTTTGTCCAACAAAGCATGATACATATACATATGCACGAAAAAACATGGGATAACTTATGAAAAAAATTGTGCAAGCCTGAAAAATAAGCTCTTTTTTTTTTTTTTTAAACCATATTGCATATAGGCATCTATACCTTGAAAAACTCTTTTGGAGGACTTGCAAAGCTCTAAAAAAATTCAGCTAAAATACCAGAACTTGATCTATTTATTTTAGGTATCTATCTATCAGATTTTAGACAAATTGATACCTTCTGCTTGAAGGACAACATCACAAAATAAGTCAGCCCTTTGTTGGCGATGGAGTTGTAGGAACACCATACGGAGTAGACGAGAATTCCTATATAGAATCTTAGGATTTGCAGCTGAAGAACTCATGGTAACAGAACTTTCCTTCATTGTATACCAGATTTCTGTGAAATAAATATTGCCCATGTTAGCATTTCAACTAAAGTCTATGCTCAATTCCCATTGAACAGAATTCAATAGCATTTCTTTCAACTAAATTCAGAATTTACTATCTAGTAGAGTACTACCCAGCACAGGATGTATGTATGTATGTATGTATGTATGTATGTATGTATATATGTGTATATGTATGTATGTATGTATGTATGTATGTATGTATGTGTATATATATATATATATATATATATATATTTATTTATATGAATGAATGCAGTTCAGCTTCCTTCAGGTATTATCCCACGTCATTGTAATGCTTTTAAAGTTGTAGCAACGTTTCAGCAGAATCTCATCTGCCATCATCAGGCTTCTGTATGGAGTTTGTATGCACTACAATGACATGGGATAATACCCGAAGGAAGCTGAACTGCATTCATGTAAGTACCTGCGAAAACTTAAAAAAACATATATATATACACACACACCCCACACACACACACGTGTGTGTGTGTGTGTTCAGCTTCCTTCAGGTATTATCCCACGCCATTGTAGTGCTTTCAAAGTTGTAGCAACGTTTCAACAGAATCTCATCTGCCATCATCAGGCTTCTGTATTGAGTTCGTCTGTGGGTCAGGCTATCACAAACCTAACGGCTGTGATAGCCTGACCCATAGACGAACTCAATTCAGAAGCCTGATGATGGCAGATGAGATTCTGCCGAAACGTTGCTACAACTTTAAAAGCACAACTACAATGACGTGGGATAATACCCCAAGGAAACTGAACAGCATACACACACACACACACACACACTTTCCTTCATATTATTCTGTCAAAGTTTCCCTTTAATTCTATCAGCAGTGTTCTGCTAATGTATTATCAGATAAATATTCTAATTTTACCTCAATAGATACTTTCTGAAAGTCATTTTTAAACTGCCTAAATTGCTTAGTAGAAAATAGTCTTTGGATTCTTCAGTCTTGCTATAGATCATATTAAATGAAAGTTCTAAAACACAGTGGTACAACAAACTACAGGTATCATTACATCTGGTATGTAACTACTACATTAGTGATTTCACTAAATGTTAAACTATCTTCAAAGCTTCATGAAACAAGAAGGCACTGCTTAATTCAGAATCCTGGCATTCCATGAGTAATAAATTATTCCAAAATGTATACCTTCACATAAACAAAACCATATTTAAAATTCACAAAGAGGGTTTATTCCTCTCATCATGAAGTTATATTTCAAACTGTGTCTAGTGTGGAAAAAATGCCACTTGTGGAAGACACACATTCTACTGCCATGGTTATGCGGTTTATCTGGGGCAGGAGGCAGAGGCCAGTAACCTCTCAGTGGCACAGAATGGTTTTAAAGACTGTAGCTAAAATAAAACTAAATGCAGTTGATCTAAATTTGCTAAATAAAATCATAGTTATTTCCTACATATTTGATAATTTTCCTTTTCTAATCACATTAAAAATTAGATTTTGGAGGTGTTCAGGACTGTGATCCTTGCACTTTGGTCTGAGCATCCCTGTTTAAAACAGGGCCATGCAACTCTCAAAAACTCAAAACCCACCCCAGACTTTATGTGGTATAATAAGCCACATTACCAAATTACCAGGGGCTATTTGGAAAGAAAATGTCAAAGAGTTCAAGGGATGAATAAAGGACCCAAGGAATTTGTAAAGTTTAAACATTTTACCCCAACCCACTAACAATGCAAAAAGCAGCAAAATTTTCACTTCATATACGGAGGACCAAAATAGGAAAGAGACAGATTGTCAAGTTCTGTATTAACTTATAGCTTACAGAAGTCACAAATGAACAAGAATATGCGTATAATTCAGGAAATCAGAAAAATGTCAAAAGCTCCTCATCAAAATCTGTTTTTAATCCTGTAACAATCGAATTAGGCAGGATATTCACTAATTTATATAACATACTAGTTGTGCATATTTCTTTAACCTGATACTTCTGTAATAAAAAAAAGTATTTCTTTATATCAGAAGTTATACGATTGTTAAATTAGATGCCTTCAGCAAATATGCTAAACTGTTTATTTGGCTTGGGCTTAACATCTAAATTTAGCCAAGTGTTTTTTCCAGTTAACCAAACCATGGTTTAACATGTTTCCATTTGTTGGGCACATTCACATAACAGATCTTTGGAAGTCTGGAAAAACCTGCAAATAAATGACCTACCCAGTAATCTGGCACCAAAAAAGTCAGTGATTAAGCCTTGCTCTGATCATAATGAAAACAGTCATTCTTGCTAGTGTTCCAGCCATCTTTCCAGCTTTGAACTATTTGCCTTCGCTCACCTTCTTGTTCCTCTCCTCCTGGATACTGGGAGTGAGAAGAGAAAGGGAAGCAGAGATGGCACAGATAGATACTCCCGAATTAGCAGCTGTTCTGTCTTCCTGCCTTTATGTCCAATAGCCAGGATTATCTTTAAAGTAGCTTTCTTTTCCAGGTACAGGTTACATAGACAGTCCCAGGTAAGTTTAGTACCTAATAACAAACCTTAAATATAAAGCATAGCTATGGCATTTTATTTGATCTATATTTTGACCCAAGTTCAAGGTTTATATGGCATAACTTTCAATAATATGGCTCAGTAGACAAGGAGATTTATATCTACTGTCCGTGGGCTATATCCAGTCTTCTGAAAGGTTCCTTCCAGCCTGCCAGCTCTTCTCATGCGTTGTGCTCTGATCCTTTCCAAACAGCATTGGGAGACACAGCAGGGCTGTAAAGATAGTCCTTGACTTATGACCAGTTTGAGACCAAAATTTATGTTGCTAAGTGAGAAAATTGTTAAGAGATTTTTGCCTTAATTTACAACTTTTCTTGCCATATTTGTTAACTGGACTGCAGCTGTTAAGTTAGTTAGCTGTTAATTCAGTTAAGTGAATCTGACTTGCCCATTGACTTTGCTTGGCAGAAGGTTGCAAAAGGTGATCCCATGATCCTGGAACACTGCATCCAACATAAATATGAACCAGTTGTCAAGCATCCGAATGTAAATCACATGACCATGGGGATGCTGCAACAGTCATGAGAAAAATGGTCATAGTTATTTTTTTAGTGCCCTTGTAACTTGGGTCACTAAATGAACTGTTGTAAGTCAAGGATTACCTGTATTCACCACTGTTTAGAAAGGTAGGATTCCTTTGATTTCTCCAATGGGGGGGGGGTTTGCAAGTCAGCTGGAGGGTTGCTGGACGAGTAAGGGGAAGCATCTTTCCCATTAAAAACTTTCTATCATTTGTCCGTACAAGCATGGCATTGTTTCTTCGTAGTTGTCACATTTTTTTGCTGTTGTTATGAATCATATTGCACTGAGCAAAATAAAACATTTCTTCAATTAAATTTTATTTGCTCATTTATAAAAATGATTTTTCCTCTGGAGCCTCAAATGTTTGCAAATGTGGCCCTCAGACTAAAAAATTTGGAGACCCCGGGTTTATATTGATTTTTTCTAAAAGCATATTAATCCTTCTGTTTCACATATTCTCTATTTTTCATACATAAATGTGATACACACACACACACATTGTCAATTGGACACTGCTTGTGAACTTCCACTTTCTTTATAACTTCCTTTTTCTAAAAAACAAAGCCACCATGTGCCTCCTTCCAAATCCCATTACCTGACATTTAATTGGCACCTGAATCTAGGAGGTATATTATTTGGATTCTCTTGTTGGTAATAATCATCTCATGGTAACAAAGTTTATAAATTGCATGCTATGTGAAATAAAATTTCCTTTTGCTTATACTCAATAATCTGCCAGTTTCATTGTATATAAACCCTCATTAGCCTTATTTAATATTGCTTCTTTTTTAGTCCAAGTTGTTTTAAAATAAATACTTATCTGTTATTTTAAATGTATACTGACATGCCACAACATTTTAGTTTACAGGCTCCTTATTTCAAATTATACAACTAATTCTAATGCTATTCTATCATTTTATTCCATGACTCTCCGACACTTATTTAGAGATTGTATAAATTAGTGAATGAAAACTCCTAATTTCTTCACTCTATCATATTTTTATTGTCATTTCATCATTCTTCCCACCAAAATCCTCTCTTAATATCGTAAACTATTAAAGGGAAAACCTTCCAGCCCTCTTGCTAATTTTCATTGCTCCTTTCTGTAGCAATGACAAATGAGGACAATCTTATATTTCCCATCTCGACTTTCTGCATACATCTTTCCAATATTCTTGTCGTAAGACAGATCTAGAAACCTCTGAAGCAGTTATAGATATGTTTACAGGTGTAAATTCAGCAAACCAAAGGATGATTTTGCATTTTTTCTGTCATTGGAATGACTCTCTTAACTGGAGCCCATTCACTAATAGGAAGCAAAATCTTCCAGACATTAATGGTCCAAGTATCTTTGCTCATATTCTCATTTTAAAATTAAGAGAATTACTAGTGGGCATTAAGCAGCATTTATCTAGACTAATGCTACAATCCTGCATATGCTTAAGAAAAAGGCTTACTAAATTTATTTCTAATCAAACAAGTATATGAACATACAACTTTTGGCTTTCTGGATAGAAAACAAGGTCAGTAATTTGTGTTACATTTTAAAACCAAAGTTAAGACAACAGCTAATTATGTTTTATGTTTTTCACCACTACTCATTAATAGCTTATTTTCTATTTTCTAAGAAACTGTATCCACGTTGGTAATAACCAATCTATTTTCAATTTTCTCCAAAGCTGCAAACAACTCAACTGAGAGTTGCATACTTTACAGCTAACCAAGTACAACATTGCCCCACAAAACGGTGGAAGGAAAAGCAATAGCAAAACTGTGATGAAAATAAGATGAACGGCTGCATGATAATTTACAGCCCCTTTCCCATGAGGGGTACTGGATTCCAACTCCCATCATGTTATGCTGAGGATGACCGGCGTTGTCGTCGGGCATACCCAGAAGGCACCACTTGGAGAAAGGCCGGTTCAAAGTTACCGGGGGAAGGATTCCGTTTTCACGAATACTCCTTTGCCTCGATGCAACTCCTTCCCCACGTGTAACTCACGAAGACAGCGGTCCCTTTCCCTCCTCCCCTCTCTAGCTGTTCATTCCACTCGTCAAGTCCCACGGAAGCTTTTCCCCACCTTCACTGTGGGACCTTCCCTTTCTCGTGCTCCCCAATTCCCACGCTCGCCTGGGCTGCCTTCCAGCCGCGGCCGACACGCATGGCGTGGCGACTGCGACACTCGAGGGCGCAGATACCCGCATCAACCCCTCCCCGACACCCACCCGCGCCACGCCGCCAGGGCAACGTTCCCTAGCAGCTGAGCAAAAGCGGGGGAAAACCGTATCCGCACGCGCCGGCCACGCCCTCTCCCGCCGCTTCATCTCGGAAACAGCCCTCCCATTGGCTGGAGTTCCAGCCATTAACGAGAGAGGCTGGTTTTTGGCGGGAGGAATCACGGCTTCAAAACAAACAAACAAACAAACAAAAAAAAAACAAACAAACAAACAACCACAACCACAACCCCGAGGAGAGTGGGAGCCAAATCGAGGCCGTTTGTTTATTTTTTTAAAAAGCGCTCTCCTTATAGTAGTCAAAGCTCCGCTTAGTGGCTGTACACGTAATGACGTGAGAAAGGACTATTCAATAGCAAAAGTGGCTTTTTTTTTTTTTTTGCTTGTTGAAGGGGCGTCCCATCATTTGCGTTTCTTCCCGGTATTTAACCACGATTCAGCGGTGGGCTCCACTTCTTTTGCGGTTCCCGGCTATTTCTAGCAAAGAAACTAAGCTGACAATGTTGATTATTGTCCAATAGCGTATTAAACTTGTATGCCGCCGAACAGAACGACTCTGAGCAGTATCTGAGAATTACAAGAGGGAGAGGAAATATATACCATCTTTTTTAAATCACGGCAGATCGGGAGGAAAATGGGCAAACTCCCCAGGGGGAAAAAAAATATGCAACCGTGTGTTTAAAGTTAGCTCTTGTTGTTCAGCCTGTTCTACCAAGGTGTGCAGTGCTAGCTGGCCACCTAGAAACAACATCGTCATTCATTTAGAATCAAGATTATTCCCTTTGATATGTTGGTGATATAACTTAGGAGAGGGATAAGACTTTTATCTTACGTACAATTATTTTCAAACTTCACATGGACCCCAATATTAGGTAAAATACATTTAGGATATGCACAGATAAAATTCACTATATAATAGAGAATTTCGGCATGGCAAACACCAGATGAGTTCACACTACACAACTATGATTTCCTTCATCACATATATACATGGGATCATGCCACATGCTTAATTACAGATAGCAAGCCAGTTTATGACTTAATGGGAATAATGTGCTATTATCCTGTATGGGTAGTAATACTTTTTCAAATTAGTAATTTGAAATTTAGTAAATTAGTAATACTACATTTTCAATGTGATTATTTTTCAAAATTTTCAGGAAAAGTAGACAGAAACATCAGGGAGAGGCTTTCCTTATCTTCCCTTCCCTTTTACTATCCCAGCAAAAGGATTGGCATTTCTGTTTTAACATAAAACGGGCTGATTCCATAAACATTTTAAGGTTTATACCACTGAGTCAGCATGCCACATAATATCTCCTAGCTAAGGGGATGCAGGCCACCACATTTTTGTACGAAATGTATGCAAAAGATTTTTCATTTCAGTGATCATACAACCAATTATTGAATTAATTATAATGAATATGCATCCAATAAAGGGATCATACCCATCAATACCCAATGGAGATTAGCAGTCATATTTCCAGGGACCATTCATCCACAAATTCTTAAACATATTATTTTTAAAAAGTCAGAAATAAAAGAGTTGTTCAGCCTAAGTTGACATGAGCAAAATTCAATGTGTGCTGGACATTTGAGAAAGTGATTGTTGCTAAAGAAGAAGGAGAAGTAACTCTCCTAAAGATAGGGCTAACAATACATATGTGTCCAAAATATTACATATAGCTTAACAATGAGGAAGTGATATTGCCTACAAAATACAAGCTATTCAACATCCATTGAATAAATTTTGAAAAAACAGATAAATATTGATTATTTTCCATTAAAATAGAGTCAGATTGGCTAGGGAAATATAAGCAAAACATTTCAGCAAATACAGTAACAAAGCCCAAATGTGTTACGTTTGGTTTTAGCTTTGTGTGTTGTAAAAATCCAGCCACTGTGGTTTATAAACTCTGGTATGTGGCTTATCATATGAATTCAACTAATTGTGGTTTATTCAATTAAGTCTTTTTTTTTAATCCATAGATTTTCATGAGTTAACCGAACTGGGATTAATTTTATATTTGTATTGCAGATGGCATTTACTTTTGAATGGGGATCTTGGAGAGGCTGGGCTTTCAGCCAACACTCTTGGGATATAATAAATTTGCAAGCATTTAGTTTCTTCTGATTCTAGTTTTATGTGAAGTTTTCTCCTTTCAGTTTCTTTGTAGTTGGCTTGTTCATTACCATAACAAATTGGGATATTCTTGGGATTGTATGCTAGATACTAAGACATTTTACACCAAAAGTTTAGGGCTAAAGCTTTTACCAATGACATTAGCAAATATCACCATTGGCACAACAAAGAGTTCATGATTTCCCACCCTGGCATGACAATCAGCAATAAGGGTAACATCTTTCACAATCTGTGCATGCATCCAATAACGAACATGTAAAGTTTAGCAACTGCCTTGGACAGCAACTGTTCACAATTATAAGGGTGATTAAAAAGCAACTTTGCAGCCAATTATTGATTTTATGAACTTTGCAGGTCTATAAAACAAAGGAAAATGGAAGTAAGATCATAAGCATAATCACAATTTACTCAGTGGCCGCTTTGCTTAATCATTGAGTATCCGGTCCTAATTATGGTTGCTGATTGAGGATTACCTGTACACAAAGATATATGTCAAGTTACATAACCCAAGCACTTCAGTGCTTGTATACAAATGGACAGAGTAGAAAAGAAATAGAAAGAAGTAAGACAGTCCTTACTTATCAACCACAACTGGGACTGGCAATTCTGCCACTAAACAAAAAACCACATGATTATTTTATTGTTGGATGAATCACTGAAGTCATTGGGTGAGATATGTGAATGATACATGATTTCGCTTCTGTGTTCTCCATTAATTCTGCTTGCTGGAAGTTGGTTGTGAAACTTGTAAATGGTGATGACATAATTGCAGGACACTACAGTGGTCATAAATGCGCACAAGTTGCAAAATGCCTTGAAGTTAAATCAGATCACCATGGGACACTGCAACGACACTAAATGTGACTGGTCACAGAGCTGTTTTCTTTCGTATGTCATAACTTCAAATGGTCACTGAAGAAGGCAGCCAGTAAGTAAGGACTAACTATGGAAGTTTTAATGTAGGATGCTGAATATGTTTTTCTGCACATTCCTGGAATATGATACAATATAATTTATGAATGAAATGCAAGGAGTCAAGAACACAGCTTATTCAAAAGGAACAAGCCAGCAAAGGAGAAAGAATGGTATTATATGTGAAAAAAGTGCATAAATATTGAAGTCCAGGAATTTTATCATGAAAACCCCACCTGCTTGATGGATCCTTAGAAGGTTGTTAGAAATAAAAATTTAAAAGCCTCTGTCCTAATGTATGCAGGGATATATTGCTTCTAAGGGAGCAAAAATTATTTTACCTTTCATTCTTGTAATCCAATTCTTTCCTTCTCAAAAGAAATTCTTACAGATAATCTTGGAAGAGATATGCTTGGAAAGAATTGCTTTCATTTTTAGGCAGTTACTAAAAAGCCTGATTCAGATTTCAAATTATCAGATCAACAATGAGAATTTTCTTTTCTATCCAAGACTGCATTTTCCCCCCACAAGTTCTCTTTTTGGAACCCTTTAAGAAGCAAGAGCAGTGCATGAAAAACATGGGACCAGACGCAAAACCATACCAGGCTATCCTTGTTATCATGGATACCCCTTTTTTCTTTTTTTCATTTCTTTTCTCTTTTTGACATCCTCTTTTTTCTTTTTCTTTTGAAAAAAAGAAAAAAATAATTTTCATCAAAAAGCTGGTATCTTAGAGAAGTTTTCAAAATTAAGCCTGGGGCTGCCTACATGAGATGCCAGAGATTACATGGGGCACTTATCAGCCATCCATTGCATACCTCAGTAATAAGTCTGACTGACAAACGTACTAAAGCAAATAAACTTTGAGGAGCAGTTACATGATTGTTGTAACCACTACCACTAAATAACAGTTTAAATATAGTAGGCCATTGGGGGAGAAAATAAATTGAACCTGGAAATCTATTTTTACTATCTAATAGCAACACTTCAGTTCACAAAACACAATCCTTTCTTCATAGTGGAATCTGCTGTCATTGCATTAAGAAGCCAGACTAAAGAACAGATCAACAAATGGAGAGAACCATGATTCTTTTGTATATGTCAAACAAAGCCTACCAATAAATACTGTAAAACTCACTTTGTTAGTTTTCCCTAGAGAATGTTTGTTCATGTCTTTTATGTATCATAATCTTAACATATTTCTTGGGATTAATTAGAATGCCATTCCTAATGTACTTTAAATTTTGGATAAGGTTTTTGGCAATTAACTTCTGAAATTTCAATTTCAATACTGTTGTAGTGTTTATTGTATCTTCCTCAATAGAAAACTTTTCTGAGATGAATTAATAAAAACTCCCCGACATATGGCACGTAAGCTTACTTCATACAGAACACTCACCGTTCGGTTCGCGGGAATGAGACTCAGAGATCAGCCTAACTTCAGCTCTTTTATTTAGTTCCGAAAGTCTGTTCTAACCAGGAGCCGCGGTAGCTCTTTTTATAAAGAGCTGCTCGTGGCTAGTGTCCAATGACAGCTACTTGTTTTTCCCGCCACTTGAATTGGCCAGTCATAGCCCTACTATTATTGGCAAATCAGCATCGAGGAAAAGTAGCCAATCAGCGTTGGGTATTTGTTGTCCAATAGGAATAGCCGATTTGAAGTATGTTAATATGGAACACCCCTACCCTCTTGGTATGGTCCTACCATATGTAGTCACGTAAGTAGGCAGGGCTTCTAGGTTGCCTAGTTGACCTGCGCAGTTTAGTTGTGTCGTCGTCTTCAGCAGGTTCGGATGGGATCGCTGTTTCTCCTGTCCTTCTCTGTCGAACCTCCTGGAAGGCAGAGTCAGCCATGCCGCTCCTGCCCAGTCTACTCGGGCTGGTAGAGTCGGCCCGGCTGTTCCTTTCTGACCAAGCATCCAGGTCTACTTGTGCTTCTTCTTTTTTTTTTTTTTTAAGAATTTTATTAATTTTCTACAAACAGACATAACATAACAAAACATTAAAAACATCTACTCTCATATATACTTCCGGTGTGTCGGTTGGTTCATCAGTTTTGTGCATTCATTTTATAGTCTCAATTACAGTTATATTACATAACCACTCATATTGTCAATCCATATCCTAATATTACCAAAAAAAATTAAAATAAAGTCTTTTTCTGACGATACTTTTAATCATTCATGCTTTGTGAGATAACAATACTTCAAACAGTTTATTCTATAACAAATCATATAGTCATAACAAATCAATCCTAAAAACCCTTCATAGATATAATACTAATGCTCTATTATTGTATTTTATCATCTAACCATTGATAAAAAAGATCCCAAATTTCATAAAATTGTTTATCTTCTTGCTCTCTAATTTCAAATGTCAATCTACTCATCTCAGCACATTCCAATATTTTCTTAATAATTTCTTCCTGTGATGGTATTTTCTCATTCTTCCAATTTTTAGCAAATACAATCCTAGCTGCTGTTAATACATTTACAATCAAATATTTCAAGTCTTTATTATATATATCAGGTAAGATTCCCAATAAAAAGATCTCTGGTTTCAAGTCTATGTGTTTCTTTGTCATTTTTTCCAACCACATGTGAATTTTAGTCCAATATTTTCTGGCATCCTCACAAGTCCACCACATATGATAATATGAGCCAGGTATCTGATGACATTTCCAACATTTTTCAGATTTGTTCTTGAACATTCTTGCTATTCTTGTCGGGGGGAAGTGCCACCTGTAAAACATCTTATACAAGTTTTCTTTATATGCTATTGACATTGTCATTTTATAATTTTGAGACCACAATTTTTGCCATTGCTCTAAATCAATCCCATATCCAAAATTCTTCCCCCAAGCAATCATAGTTTCTTTAACTTGTTCTTCCTCTAGCTTAATTCCCAATAAATAACCATATAATTTTTTAATCACTTTCTCATCAGTACCCATCAATATCTTATCTAAATCAGTCTGTTTGTCATAAAATCCTTCCATTTTAAAATCTTCAACATATCTTGAGTGTATTTGCGCATATGAAAACCAATTCATCCTTATACCTTGTTCCTCTAAGTTTTGGATCGATTTAAGTCCACCCTTTTCATCCAACAGTTCCCCATATCTAACTGTTTGTTCCTTTTTATAGATCATAGGATAGGAAAATGCTTCAATAGTCGATAACCAAACTGGAATTTTCAGGTAACATTGTTTTTTTATCTTCTCCCAATTTAACCACAAAGACTCCCGTATATAATGTCTTCTGAAATACCCCTGTGTTTTAGTTCCCTTGTACCATAAAAAAGCATGCCAGCCCAACAGTAA
>BLBF01000032.1:32291706-32312322 GCA_015471245.1 Laticauda colubrina
ATATATATATATAATGATTAAGCCATGGTTATGGCTATCTGGAAGCAATTTGATTAATATAATGCAATTTTAAGGGAATGTGATATAGTATTACCAATTATTTCCTTTTATAGTCAGTTCCTGATAATTAGTTTTAATTTTATATCATGTAAGGTTCCAAGTTGATTCATTTGTATCCTAAAACCTCTTTCCATCTTTTAAAAATAATTGAAAGAGAGGTTGAAACCATGTTCTTGACTTGAACAGTAGTTGCATTTATTTCACATGGAACTAAGTTGGAACTTCTGACCAATTCTTTTACCAGTAGAAATAGAAATAGATTGTTCATTAGAAATAGATTGTCCATCAATGACCTTTAATCCTCTCCAATCCTTTTTCTTTCTATTCCTTGACCTTTATTTATTTAAACCTGATCAAAGAATGGGAGAAGAATCAAAAGAGTTTTTAAAATCTTTTTTTTTCAGTATTTTTAAGTTTCTAAGTTAAGTTTAAATTGTGATAGCATTTATTCCTCAATATTTTGGAGGAATAGTATTTCCCTAACAAATTAAGAATGTAGCTCTAATTTCTACTCACTGAACAAATTTTTAGTTACCAATAAATTGTTTGATTGAAAAAGGTTAAAAAGATGTTTTAGGTTTGATATACCAAAGCTTCGAACATATTTTATTTACACAATATAAACTGTTACTCGCATTTATGTGTGCTTGTATACATACAGGTGGCAGCATATGGCTGACATCATTTATGTTGTCAAGATATCTGCATATATAGGTGTATTTATGGCACACCAGGAGTTGAACTCAATTCAATGGACATTTTATTGTTTATTGACTCTTCCACAGTAATAGCTATTACAGATGTGAAAGTCAGATCTTATCCAGGAATGTGTGATCTTCTGCTACAGCTGGAGGTTATGTTGTGGTTGGTTATATCTGTCAGCCTTTTCCAACCTGCATCCTTTAGGTTTGGACTTGACTGTGCCAGGAACTATCTGTTTGCTTCTGCTCCTGCTACTACTCTGCAAAGTATCAGATTGGACTGACATATAACACTTTTGCCAAACTATGACCTTCATAAATAGATTATTTAATCAAGGAATATAAGTGGATCTCTCTCCTACAGTAAAAGAGCCCTCCCTTTTTTTATTCACAATAAAAAAAAGTTTGCTTAGAAAGTTGTTTAATTGGAAAATGAAACACAGCAGTAAAAAGCAATTGTGACTTTTGTTTTGCACATTTGGCAAATGCCTGTAGATCGTTTAAATCCAACACTGTAATAATACTAATTATTATTAGTATTAATTAATATGTTACAGGTCTCAAAAATCATTTTGATAAAAGAACAATAAAAGAACATTTGGCAAATGCCTGTAGATCGTTTAAATCCAACACTGTAATAATACTAATTATTATTAGTATTAATTAATATGTTACAGGTCTCAAAAATCATTTTGATAAAAGAACAATGATTTAGAGGTTCAGTTATGATATGTGAATACTTTTGCTTAAGAATGAATCCAGGCTGTTACACAATTTGATCTTTTCTGTCTGTACTTTGCAGCAATAGTGATTTCTGTCTCATGCCTTATATGAGAATATGACTAGTTGGAAAAATGCAAACAATGTTTTGACTAAGTTTGTTATTTTTTCCCTTCTGAAATAATAGATTATTGGCACCAAAGTTCATTGACCTTCTTTTATATCTGTATATTAATTAATATAAACATTATTTAATCAAGATCATGTGAAATATTAGTGATGCTTTATAAAATCCTGGTTAAGATCACACCTGGAATACTGCAAGCAATTTTGTTTACTATACTATAAAAAAGATTTTGAGACTTTAGAAAAGATTCAGAGAAGAATAACTAAAATGATCAAAGGCCTAGAGACTTAAAAAATATGAAGAATGCCTCAGGTTTGAGTTTGGCTAATCTAAAGAAAAGAAGAATTAGGGGTGACATGATAGCAATATTCCAGTATTTGAGGGTCTGCCACAAATTATTTTCCAAAGCACCAGAGGCCAGGACAAGGAACAATGGTTGGAAACTAATCAAAGAAAGAAGCAACCTGGAATTAAGGAGAAACTTCCTAAAAATGAGGACAATTAACCAGTGGAACAGCTTGCCTTCAGAAATTGTGGGCGCTCCATCACTGGAGGTTTTTAAGAAGAGACTAGACCAGGGGTCACTAACCTTTTAGACCTCAGGGACCACCAAACTCATAATTTTAAATCCTGTGGACCAGAGACCCTGGGAAAATCCCCCCAAAAAATCTGCAGGAAAATTCCTCACCCCATTTTCCTACCAATTGATAATTCTTTATTTGGGATCACGGGATACCATCTCCAGCTCTGTTCTCAGGGTGGGAGAGAGAGAGAGAGACTTGTGGCTTCATGCAAGGAAAGCAGCAGAAGCATCAGAAGTCTTTCTTTCTCTCCCCCAAACTCCACCAGAAATGAGTCTTTGTGAGACTCTTGGAGCAGGATGCCTTGCAGGGTCCCAAAGACTCATTTTGGGTAGAGTTTGATGGATAGAAAGAAAGACTTGCTGCTTTCCTTGCGTGCAGCAGAAGAAGTGGAAAGAAGCAGCCAGGAGGCCTGGCGGGGCGCCTGGGCTGAGTTCCCCCCTTCGCCCTTTCCCCCCTCTCCTCACTTCCTCATGTTTGCAATGTAAGTGACACAAGCCTTGTGCTCCCACCAGCCATGTGGGCGGCGCAGCCTTATGTTCCCGTGCAGCCTGGATTAATTGCTTGGAGGGTGGTGGTGTTTTGTGGGTGACATTTCTCTGCGGACCACCAATATTTTCTCGCAGACCATCAGTGGTCCCCAGCCCATTGGTTGGTGACCACTAAACAGCTGAAACAATATAAGTTTTCCTGCTTGAGCAGGGGTTGAAGTAGAGGACTTCTAAGGTCCTTTCTTATTCTATTCTACTCTACTCTATTTTAGTCTGTCTGCAAGCAGCAAATAACCAAAGATCACTAAAAACTCCACAGTCTGTAATTTGTACAGAATATTATAGAATCAAATGAACATGTCCTGCAATTCATTTACAGAAACTTTATGAAGTAGACTGTGCTTTTGGATTTGCTTTGACAAGCAAACCAAGTATCACAAGCATGGCACTTGACATCCTTTAATCTGAAAGAGGTTTTCTTTGCATAAAGATGAATAATTGCCACATAATTACTTATATTTCCTATGCAGACAGTGTTGTGTCTATATGCAAATTGTCATTGGCTGAGGAATCTGGTCAAGCAATTATCCCTGAAGAAATATTACAATTGCTCTGGGCAGCCACTTAATTAAAATATTGCATTATGCCCTTTTAATCTGCAGGTTCTTAGTTTACATTTCTTTCATACTATTGCTAAAACGGGATCCTTTTAACCCTTAATGACCGATATTAATAACTAGTGCTTTTCAGAAGTTGCTTCTTAGGCTCATGTGTGAAAAGAAATAAATATTATTCTTCTGGATAGATAAGGATGGGATGAAATAACCAGTGACTATATATATGCAACAGATTAAGCCTCTGTGGTATTCTTCACTATCGTTTCTTACCTCCACACCTCCATAATTACTGCACTAAGGCAACTTCAGTGAAAGAAATAACACCAGAAGTTAAGCTCCACTTGAAAACCCAACCCACTGTCTCTCTGTTCATACAACAGAAAGCCAAAAGGGAACAAAATAATTATAAAAATTATACAAGTGGGATAAAAATATTGTAAATAAATACATTCGTGCTTGGTGCATTCTATGAACCCAAGTTTCATGAAGAAACTATTAGCCTAGACCAGGAAGGACAGCTTCTAGCCATTTTTTGAGCGGCCAGTAGTTATTTCTGCAAAGACCAGTTTTTCCTGCCTACCTGGAGGAACTAGGAAAATTCTGCAGGTGTTTTGCTACTATTCTCTGATCACTCCCTGTAATTACATCACACTGAGAGAATGTAAGCCTTGTAATTAAATTAATAATAATGGAAAGTGGTATAAATGGAAGGGATCTATTGTCCGGATTTTTGCAGCCCAGCTTGGCTGGTCCTGTTCCACAAAGGCCCACCTTTTGGTAAATGGCAGGTCTCTACTGGGCCCAATTATGTAGAGGGATAAAGAAATCCCAGCACATGTATTTCTACTGCATTGGAAGAATTGCTATCTTCACCTGACATCTTGATAGGAAATTGTGATCTGGCAAAAATCCTGATAAACATTGGGACAAAAGTTGTATTAAATAATGATTTTGCACTGATACATATTTGAAAGCAATAAAGATGGAAAATTAAGCTGGAAAAGCTTCTTTGATTTTGTAAAATAATTTGACTTGTAAAATGGTACATGAGGGATTACCTGCTAATCTTAATCCCAAATATTATTCTGAAAGTTGAAAGCAATCACAATATTTAGTTTGAAGGGAGGGAATGCAGGTAGTCCTTGACCTACAACCATTCATTTGGTATCCAAAGTTACAGTGACATGACCATTTTTCACAAGACTGTTGCAGCATCCCCATGGTCACAAGATCAAAATTCAGATGCTTGGCACGTGGTATTTATGACAGCTGTAATGTCCCATGATCATGTGATCATAAAGTTATAAGCAAAATGACTCTGGGACAGTACAGCAAAATCAATGGGGAAGCCAGATTCATTTAACAATCATGTGACTAACAATAACTGCTGTGATTCACCTAACAACTGTGGAAAGAAAGGTCATAAAATGGGAAAATCTCACCTAATAAATGTTTTGCTTCACAACAGAAATTTTAGGCTTAATTGTGGTCATCAGTCAAGATCTACCTGAAGTGTAGAGGACTTTACCTCTTAATATGTATTTATTAGCTAATCATATATAAAACACCAATTCTTTTATGGTATGTGGGACACATGTACACATGTATTTTGGTTCATCAAACTTGAGAACAAAATCAACTTGGACTCTTTCCCCTTTTGTACTTCATATGGCTCATGGCGCTTAAACATGCAAAAAAGAGACAAAATGCATATTCATTCAGAAGAAAATCTCATTGAGTTTAAATACTACAGCCTAATTTTCTATTTTGAATAAAGTTAGTTTTGTTTCTAATCTATTTTCCTATTGCCTTACAAAATGTTCCATTTTGCTTTTAGTGAAAAGTGCCCTATTCACTTCAATAAACTGATTCTGAATAGAGAAAGAATTCTATGCTCATCCTCGGGGATAAGTACCATTTTTAAACACTGACATCCCACTGATACTGGCTTTTTTAAAAAAAAAAAAAAAATAGTTTGAGCTCTTTGTTATCGTGCTCAGAATGGCAAAAAAAAAAAAAAAGAAAAAACGAAGTACAGAGAATCTTCACCCATTGAATCAAGCTCCGTGCACCTGAGTTCTTACTGCACTGCAATCCTGACCCACAATCAAAAATACAAATTAAATATTGAGTAAGAATACAGGCTAATCAGAGAAACAAAGAAAACAAACTGCGCTCTGAGAAAAGGTGTGCGACAGGAAAGAAAGGGGAATAAAATCCCGAGTCACTGTAGTCAATTAAATTAGTAGAGATTGAATTACAGGACACGCAAAATGAAATCCTTTCGCTTGATGATCCCGGGGCTGCCAAATCCCACCTTCGGGATGTGACTAAAATATCCTGAGCTTTTCTTTTTTTAAAAAAAAAATGGGGAAACCCTAATATAATAAAAGTTCTGAAATCGCATGTTTTTGTTACACGCCTCATTTCTTGGGGTGAGACGGGGCGTCTGCAGGCAGAGGAAGCGGAACAATGGAGCCAACGAAACCCGCACCACGGACTGGTTTCTGACTAACTCTTTAGGATTGCGCAAAGTCTTTTCGTTATAATTCCCGGGGAAACGTCTCGCTGAATTTCTCGGGGCTGAATTCCGCAGAGCAAAACCATTCGGAGTGTCGAACGGTCAAAGTGTTCACAAAAGTCTTTCAAATCCTGGATCAGAGAAGAAATAAGTAAGTGAAAACATGTTGGAGCCTGACTCTTTCCCGTGGAATGGAATCTTTCCTTTTTGAGAAGATTCTTCAGCGCGCTGGATTAAATTAAAAAAAAAAAAATCTTTTTGGCGGAAAGCCTCTCTCTCTTTATGATATTAAAAGTTCTTTGCACATTTCTCCTGTCAATGTTTTGTTTTTTTTCTATTTTCCTTTTTGTCTTTTTTTTTTTTAAACCCCCCCCCCCCCCCAAAAAAAAAGAATCTACAATGGAGTTTCCTATTGGATAGCCTCGGATCCCTGATTGATGCCCGCCTCCCATTGGATCTGTGCGGGAGCTGACATCACTTCGGGAAAGAGGGGCTGGGCAGGACGCGCCGTGTGTCACCGCCTGCCTGCTCTGCCTTTGGCTGGGTGCAACTTCCATTTTAGGTGTTGGAACTGAGCAAGGGGGGGGGTTAAAGGGGGAGCAGCGAAAGATCCCGCAGGGGGAAAAAAAAAAAAAAGAGAGAGAGAGAGAGAGAGAGAAGGAGGGAGGGAAAAGAAGGAGGAGGAGGAGGGAAGCTTCAACGAGATCGTTCCTGCTTTCCTCCGTCTTTTGTCCGTGAGATTTTAAAGCTCTGGCTGACAAGAGATTTTATCCTTAAGATTCCTGAGCGCTTTGTTAGGAAACCGCACGCTTATCTTTCCTCTTTTTCTCCTCCTCCTCCTCCTCCTCCTCCTTTGCATTTGCAGAAGGACAACGAGGCACCTCGTCCAGGAGACTATGCGAAGTTGCCAACTCGAAGGATTAGGAAAGACCTAGCGGAACAGCTGGGATCGTGGCATTCCAAAAGGAAAAGAAAAGTGCTTTCTTTCTTTCTTCTTTCTTTCTTTCTTTCTTTCTCCGTCGCCCCCTCGTCCCGAGCTTCTTTGAAAGCCTTCGAGGGGTGGTGGTGGTTGAAGCAAACTTGCTTCCCGAAGCAACCGCGGACGGGGACCGCCAGATTCCCGGAGAAAGCAACGCGAGGGGGAGAAAAAGCCCAAGCAAGGTAAGGGCGATTTTGTCATAATTGCATCCGACTGCCCCTCTCGCGCCTGACTTCTGATTGGGCACGGAAGATTCCCCCCTTATTTCGGGGTCGATTCTCTTCGTTGCCCTCCCGGGTGACCCCTCCCCCCTCTTTTTCTTTTGGACGGTGGGGGGGGGGGGGGGGGGCGCGCGGCGGCGGCCGCCGAGG
This sequence comes from Laticauda colubrina, assembly GCA_015471245.1. Taxonomy (NCBI): domain Eukaryota; kingdom Metazoa; phylum Chordata; class Lepidosauria; order Squamata; family Elapidae; genus Laticauda; species Laticauda colubrina. The sequence continues at coordinate 32,298,875 of BLBF01000032.1, forward strand.
GGGAGGGAGCCAAGGCATTCCCGGGAAAAGGATCGGCTTGGATATCTTAGGGGATTTTGCTGGAAAAAAAGAAGGGAGCGTTCTGCAGCGAAGGGCCGGATCCCGTTTTCGCTTCTCCCAGGTGCCTTCGGATGGGGGGCCTCTACCTGCTTTTTCGGAGCGACTTCCCTGCTTCGAAGTAAGCCGCGTATCGAACCATCAAAACTTTCCTCCTGGGTGGAAGTGTAATAAATGTTCCTCTTGAAAGGGTGCGGGGTGGGAGGGGAGTTGGCCGACCATCCGGCATGGGGGGGGAGACGGGGGGGGGGGGGGGGGGGTTTGTAAAGATTCGGATCTGCGTCGGGTTGTCGTCTCAAAGCAACGTTACTGGTGGGGGGTGTGTGTTAAAGTGTTGTGCTTCTGTTTAAAACTCTGGAGAAGTTTTCCTTAGTTGGTGAATCTTGCTAATGCGTAAAGCCCTTAGGGGAGTTCTTAAGTGCTCATTTTACTTCAATTAAGTTAGACAAAGCTGCTTTAAAAAAAAAAAAAATCTCTGGAATGCCTTGCAAAATAACCAATGCTGGGTTGTCGTGCGGTGTTGTTTTTTTCCTGTTCGTAATCCTGCGCAGGTGGGTCTCCTACAGTTGGAAAGCAAAACCTTTGCTCCCTGAATTGTTGAAGTTATGAGTAATTTAACTGCATTCTCTCCTACTCGGCCTGTTTTTGCTCTCCCCTGCCTATTATGCTCCTCAAAGGTACTTTTTTCTTGCCTCTCTCTCCCAGTCCCCTTTTTAAAAATGTGAATTCCTTTGGACAGAGGCCAGGTTTGGGTGACTGCTAATTGTAATGTAGATTCACAGGGTGTGGCTATCATTTTCACTTATGTGCTTGTGATTTCTGTGGTGGGACTTTCTATTAAAAACTGCTAAAGAAAGCTGGTTTGAGATCCTGTGGAAATCTGGTTATTAAAGGAAGATATTAACAATAGTGTAAACCCTTTTTGTAGCACTTTGTATACAGATAGCATATTCAAAAGAGGACAGAGTTAAAATTTACCCATTGAAGAAGAGGTAGTATTCCCCTGTTGACTGTTGTTGCTATTACATTCTTGCCAATTGCTGTTTCTCTCCATGTCCTGATAATTCTGTGGAATTGCATTGGAAACCTTGCTTAGCCACCAAATCCCTAAGAAAAAGCCTTTTCTCTGAGAAAGCAGAACACAAAGGCACTTCAAAAAACAGGGGAGGAGCTTTCTTCTTTTGGGTTTAAACCAACACAGTGGCTTGTGGGTTTAATAGTTACAAAACAGGATAATAATTTATCTGAAATGCTGAAAATCTTGGTTTTCGCCCAGTGCAAACACATGCATGTAAAAGAAAATTATATTCTCCCCAATCACAAAGGAAACATCAGATTGGCTAGTACTTAGGCAACTTTTCCTCTGATTCCATTGATATCTACAGCTAAACATTATACATAAATGATATGGGGCAGTAATTTAGGGTTCAAGCCAGCCAGGTTCAAGTACTTATTTGTCCTCTACTTTTTTATGTCGTTTTGCCACTTAGATTACATTGCTGAAGAACTGAGCAGTGGTGAGAAACCCCTGATATTTTGGTTCAGAATTTCAAACTCTGAAAAATGAAGTGCTTAAGCTTGGTACATGTTTTTCTAAGGCAAAGAAGACTGATTCTAAACAAACTTCTGCGTTTCTGGTGATGGTATTTTTGTGCCAGAAAGGAACCATGTCTGAGAGAAGAGTTAAAGCTTCATTTTATCGAAATAGGGAACCTGCAAGAAATCACGAGTCAGGTGACTCTTTTTTCATGCCTAAATTGTCTGGTATTTCTGGTAAACCTTGATATGGGAACTCTTTGCACAGTATTAAAGAAAGCAGCTAAGTACTGTATGTGTGGATATCTAAAATGTATGAGAGCTTTTCAGGAAGCAAAGTTCAGCTACTTATTTGAATGCTGAATTGCTGACTTACCTTATGGGGTGGGGCAGTTTACCTCCATTTTAAAGAGTCTTTGCTTTTTGAAAGGCAGCAGTAAATTCATGCTAGAGAAACTGTTCTGTATATTTTTAAAATATTGAGCCAAGTTTGACAAAGATGATGACAAACTGGAGAGCTGTAGTTTTGCTTATTCTTTTTATATGCATCAAATTGCACATTGAGGAAAAAATCCTCAGCCACACAAATGCTCTGTGGTATGCTTCAGAGTCAGTATGTTTGGGTTGGAAGGCCAGTGAGCTAAAGTGTAAAGCTGTGTATTTATCACTGTTGTATGTGGAACTAGGAAGTAAACCCAAAACTTTTTAATGCATTTGGATCCTCTGGGAGTTGGGTTTAGAAGCACACCCTGCAAACTTTGGTTAGTTTTATTTCCAGTTAACTTTTTAACTCTCTAGGTTAAAAACCAATTCTTTTCCCACATGAATTAAAATATCAACAAAAAATGACAAATTAAAAGGTCAGATCTGTTTAATAAATTGTGACATTATTCAATAGCAGGCAGGGGCAGTATAGAAACACATTGGCTTAGATTGACAAATAGTAAAATTAATTGAATGAATTATGATTTTGCAATGTGAACTCAATAAATGGAGCTGCTTCTAGTCATACTATAACCTTTTATAAGTTGATATAGTGGCTTTCACGTAGCTTAAAACAGTGGGCTGAATCTAGGCTTAATCATATGTAAAATAGATTGGGTGAAATCAGTAAGGCTTAATGTAGTCATAACTAACTTAATTACACAAGTTGCAGTAATTGAAAATGTTGGCTATGCTTCTAAGAACAATGAGAATCGATGTGTCTGGAGGGTACCAGGCTGGAGAAGGTGAATTTAACACAAGTTGCCTGAAATGAGAGACCATGTTTTGCTAGAAATTTAGCTTAGGTAAAATAAGTGAAAATAACGGGTTGGGTTTTTGTAGGTGTTTTAGCTGATGAATATATAGTATGGCATTATAAGAAATGGAACACTATGTCATATTTTTCAAAATGGGAGTTTAAAGTATTTCTGTTTAGGAATGAATGTGATTAAAACTAAAAACCTGGAGCAGAATATAATATAGCTGGGGTTATTGGGGTTGCCTCTGTTAGGAGTGACAACATTACCACTGATGACTGATACAACATATTCATTCTTGGAACATAATTTAGGACCTGCTGATATATTGGTCAATCAAGGGACTTCTGATTTAGTCTGAGTACAGTACATAGACAGGAGGGGGACAGACTTATTCATTACCATCATCTGAGTCATTGAAGGGAGGACTAGGATTTACTTTGTAAAGAAATATAACTATGGTGACTTTCCCTTGTAGTATAGGTTCCTATTTTATGGCCTTTATGCAACCACAAGAACTGAAGAAAGAGAAAGCAGACAAGAGAAGTAACAAAGTACTGATAAAGAAGATTAAGATTCTTCTGAGTGATGAAAAAAAGAACACCAATGCATTCATGCAATTCTGAATTCACAGTTCCTGAAATGCTTTGAAAAAAGAGGACAATAGTTCAAGTTAATCAGTAGTTAATCTGCACTTGACTTGGATTTTGGAAGATTTAGAAATGGGGGTGGTGGTGGAAATGTGCCTGTTTAATATAGCAGTTTCAACATGGATTAATCAATATATCTTTGCTTTCATTTCTAATTATTAGCTATTCAGGGATATCAGGGAAGTGAAAATGGCCAGAATAATTATAGAGAGAATTCTTCTCAATAGAGATAAGCAAGCTGGTGCTTTCCAGATGTTTTGGGCTACAACAGCCATGGTCATCTACCTATTTAGGTACTAAATGAAAATTATGGGGATTTCAGTGCACACTAAAATAGTGGGCATTTCCATGCTTTGAAAATGGTAAATATATGGAAGGCATAGTTAGAATTGTGAAGACTGACTCATAATTGAATGAAGAAGTGCCAGTGGTATTCTTTGCCATTGGAAAGGCCTCTCTCCTAACAGCGGCCTCTCCTAACAGTGGCCTCTCCTGCTTTTGTGGCTACACAAGAGCAAGCCCTGTGACACACCCTTCTGCTGCTCTTCAACTGAGAGTTACTGCCAGCACCCACAATCTCCAAACAAAGCCAAATGTTAAAATGAGGCTCACCAAACAACCTCATGCAATTTAATACAGTTCTTGTATCCTCTTCAAGCAAAAAATAATTATTTTATTAAATATCCTTTGTGAATAGCTGAAGGTTAGGTCTGTGTGATCATCTGGCTGAAAAGTTATTCTACCTTTATAGATTGAAAGTTGATCTGCATGTAAAACTAATGAGTGAAACCCATCTTTAAAGCCTATTAGCATCTTGCAGAAATACTAATATGGGATTGACAGCAGCAACTCCTTTTCAGGTGGGGAAAACAGCCTAGGGGCAATGGTGGCAGACAAAACAATAGTACCAATTTCTGAGAAAATCAACTCAACTTTTTCCAAGAAAAAGACACAAACTAATACTTCAGCAAAGGCTTCCCGATTTTTTTTCTGCCCTCTGTCCTGATTAAAATAGCTCAAGTCAAACTTGTCTCACCATCTAGCACAGTCCTCTCTGATAGTGCACATACCTTTCCCTTCTTTTTGGAATACCACACGCATACTTCTGAACATGTTATTGCATGTACTGTTGCTGCCACAGCCTTGCTTATGAATCAAGCAGGCTGGTTTTGGTGAGGGAGAAGCCTGCAATACTTGCTTCTTTTTGGCTTAAATATCTCACTAAAACCACTCCCTCAGTGGAGACTGAAAAGGAGTAATTTGGATAGTCTTTCTGTTTATTTCCCCTTTTTCTCTTCCACAAGTTATTGCTTAATTATGTCCTCCTTGAGTGGTCATCTTGGTCACTGACAAGTGGGATGTCATCCCAGTTCTGTCAGTATTCTTCTGAATTGAGCAATAAGTCTGTGAGAAAATGTTTTCTGACTAATTCACAACTCTTTACTCTGAATGTAGGATAGATTTGTCATAATGACAGCAGCATTGAGACAGCAATTTTAGGTTTCACATTTTATTTTACAACCAGAGCTGGTAGAGGAAGGATGAGGTTAGTACACTATAAACGCTTAATAATTGGGAATGCTGGTAGGCAAGGGTTAGGCTTCTTTAATTTGGTTTTCCTTCAGATATATTGGGACTATGCTTTCCTTAGTTTTCAGCAACACACCAGAACCATGCTGTTCAAATCTAGCATGTAGCTGGAATGTATCATTTTGAGAAAATCCTGCATAAAGGATGATGGAAATGGGAGGGTGTCTTGATTGCCTAACTGTGATATGACGTTTAGGGATTAATCTGAAGTTTTGTTTTATCCCCCATCTCAAAATACTGGCAATATGGACGTTCTGTTTTCCACAAATATACGCTTGAGGACTGCAGACTGAGAATTCTGGCACTGCTTGCATCCTAGAGCTAAGATTGTCCACCTCTGTGTGAGATTGCATGATTGTGTATTAAATGCCCTGATTAAATGTGGCGCAGTCTTAAATTTTGGGGGGTGGGGATGGTGGGGACTGAGACATGCTGTGTTCTGGACATGAGGGCCTTCTTGTGTTTTCAGTGAAAGGGTGGGTGTAAGAGGGAACATGGGGAAACAGAAGCCCAAGCTTGTGAGTGAAGTTTGCGGGGAGTTGGACAGAGAGTGGTGGAATTGTTAAAAGATACAATCTGAAAAAAGAAGAATGGATTACATTCCTTGACTTCATCCCGCATCCTTTCTCTGTTCGGGCAAACCAAAATCTAGCATCCAGTCGGAAATTTGTCTTCTCTTTCCTGCAAGTTTCTAAACACAATATCATTTCCTGTCTGACCAGGAAATGCTTGCTTCCTTCCTTTCTGCACGAACAACAAAGAATTTAAAAAGCTGTTTGGATTATAATATTTCCTTCTCCCAGCCAAACGAGAGAATCTATGGAACCATTTAATTTAGGCTGCTGTTGTAAAGGTGCAGCTGCATCTCATCTTGCATTGTATAGCTCTTTGTAAAACCTTTTCTCCAAAGTTGGTTTGTTACTTGGGTGTGGCTTTTAAACAGGTATTGATGTTTGGATTGTAAAATGTGCTTCCTGGATAAGAAAAATGGAGAAGAGAACTTACGTGATCCATTATTACATTAACACAATGAATTTTATAGTGTCTGATAAATGTAATTGTCACTGGTTGACATTTTCTTGACTATTGGATATTGTTCCTTTCCAGTTCTCTTGTTAAACCAGTTTGAGAGGAATCTTAAAACATATGGTGCATGAAACCATTTGAATCAAAGGATAGAATATGGATCAATAGCGCATAGATATTTCTAAATCTTTAATGCATTATTTTCACAGTCCCTGCAAACAGACATTTTACTTTTTTGGATAGCATTGTGTCTATAGAAGAAATGCCTCAGTTTCACCTTTGCTGTATTGAATATCTCCCTAAAACTTCTTAAGATTCAGTTTCATAATGTTTATTTATTTTTGTTTGGTGAATTGCAATTTGAATTACTTCATCTGCTTGGCAGGAAGTGTGCCTAAATCATGGCTTTGATTTACATTACTTATAGTAGCTGGATTCCTTTAAATTAGACTTCTTAAGAATAAAATTGGGGGCTATTTCCTGGGCAGTTTTATTGTAAACATTTGAGAAGAAATTGTAATCATGGATTTAAACTCTTCTAAGGAGTTAAAACAGCTCTAGTTAAAATGAGGTGAGGGTTAACTGTTTAAATTTAAAGGAAGTAATGTTCCTTAAATACTAGAAATGATTATCTTTTACCTGCTCAGAAAAAAAAAACTGGTGTGAGAAATGAATATCTTCATTCTGGAATATCATTTTTGGCCAGTCAGCTACTTCGAACGCTTTCATACTTGTTGTCTTCCCTTTCTAAATACACAAAAGAATTAGATGGAGATGTATGCTCTGTGTTGCATCTACTTTAAGGTTGTGAGCGCTTGAGGAGGAAGTAGCCTGGAACCTTGCCCATAGCAGCTCAGGCAATGCTTGATCTTGTTCTAGTGCAAGTCTTTTGGTATACCCCACACAATAGACTTGTAGCACTTGTTGTTCCAGACTGTGTCATGCTATTCCTGTTTTCCGGAAGAACATACCGAATTGTTTGTAGGATTTGTGCTCTTCTTTGATCTTGTATACAGAGGAGGAGGAGGTGGTCTGAACCATAAAGTGATGACATCGAGACTTTGGACTCTGGCATCATGTTAGGAGCATAATGAATGGAGAATTGAATGCCATACTATTCTGATTTACTGGAGAAACAACTCTTTGGTGGCACATATTTGTCCTATTTTGGACCAAGTGGAGGTGTAAAAGGGCTGCAACAGTGGTAGAACTGTTTGCTTGACTATAGAAGCTGTCAGATTCAATCTTGAGCCTTTCCAGTTCAGTTAAAAGGATTGCATAGCTTCAGCAGATAAGGTGCTGTCTCCTATTAGGTAAAGTAAAAATGTTGGGCAAATGGCCAAATAATTGAAAAAGACATAAAGGTGTGTCTCACAATACCCCTTGGGATAAGACTAGGACAATTCTAGACAGCAGTTTTACTTTAGGAAATTTCAAATCATAACCAATACACTTTTTGGCTTACATCTTGTGTTTAAATATATTTATTAAAATTATAGGTATGTTTTAAAAACAAGTTGTTATTAACACAAATACCTTATGTGCACTGTTGTGGAATATAATATTGGGATTGTGTTTAGAAGGAAATATTCTGCTTTTGAATAGGGCTTTGTCTAAAGTTTCAACACTAATTTTGGAAAATAGAGATTTTCGGAGAAGAGACAAGTAGCAGTGAAGTTATTCTGGAAGAATTTTTGAAGAACAATTAGAGAAACCTGGATACATTGGAAGTTTCCTACTCTTCTTTAATGGTTTTATGATTTCTGTGGGTTTTTTATACTATTTTATACTAAATTGCTAGCTTTTTGAGATTCTGTCAATCTCGGAAAACAAAGGGAATAAGATTCTGCAGTTGTGAAGGACCTTGGCAGGTACATAATAGATTGCTCGAATTATTTGATTATAAAGAACTCGAAAATATGAAATAACCCTCCTCTCTCCTCCAGTTAAGTTTCAGACATTGCCTGGGCTTATGTTCGAATGCGATCATGAAAATATGTTTAGGAATTAAGAATACTGATATTTATCAGTATATAAGAATATCAGATGACAGTTTTGTGTTTAACACAGGTAGTAATGCAGAGTGATCTATCTTATGCTATTGCTAAGAGTCAAAAGCAATGATGGTGAACAATAATGCAGAAGATACAAAATAATGGCTGTTGGTAAAAATTGCATAGGTTTTGTTGGTGGCTACAAAAGTTAATACGATACATGCATAGTTGGAGGAACTTTAGTTTCCTAGAGGAGATCCATCCATATGTACTTTGCCATTTCAACTCTGTTTTGCTTCAATTGGGGTAAGTCCTTATTTATTTGTTTGTTTGTTTATTAGATTTGTGTGGCACTCGTCTAGAGGGGACTCTGGATAGCTTTCAAACATATGCTTTAAGCATCAATTGACAGTCTTTTCAAAGACTACATGTCATGTGAGAGGAGAGCCTTACTCTTGTGAATGTAGGTAGAGTAAAGGTTTACTTATTGGACAAAGTTTGAACTATCCTGGGTAATCATATTTATTCTAAACTCCAATGTATTTACATTTGAAATAGTTTATCAGCTGTTATGTATATGTATCATCTGTCTGTGATGACCCGGAGTGTAACACAAACATAACAAAATGTAAATAAATGTCCTTTAATGTCTCCAGCTTGGCCCCCACTGTTCAATAATTCTCAGTTGGAGACAAAACTTACTCAAAAATAAAAAACTAAACAAACTACAATGAAGAAATTTCCACAACGGACCAGGATAAGTAATTACCAAATTCAAGGAGATAACAAGGCACACACAGTCTGTTGCAAGGACGCCAACCAAGATAACTTCAGCCCAAAATAAAATTCGCTTTGCTTCTGGCAACGCTGTGTTGTAACCATCTCTCTTATATACTATTCTCCCAGCTGCAACCAGTGAGAGGGATCATGGCCGCTTCCTCTCTCATAAACCAAGTTGTTTCCTTTTCCGTTCCTTCCTGCATGTCCTAGGATGAAGAGGGGATGGGCCTGGTTCTTCCTCTGACTGCCCAGCCGGCCTCTGCCCTTCCCCAGCCTCCTCCACAACCTCCAGAGCCACATCTCCACTCCCTGTCAACTGTTCTTCCTGTTTCTCCTCTCCCTCAGTGTTCGATTCTACCAAGGCAGTGGTGGGACTCAATTTTTTTTTACTTCTGATTCTGTGGGCGTGGCTTGTGGGCATGGTATAGCTTGCTGGGCATGGCTTGGTGGACATGGCAGGGGAAGGGTACTGTAAAATCTCCATTCCCACCCTATTCTTGGGGGAAGGTTACTGCAAAATCCCATTCTCTCCCAATCCCACTAACCTGCTTTCCAGCTCCGTTTTGTTCAGGACAACAAAAGAAGACCCAGCTGATCAGCTGGGACTTGGGAGGCAGAGAAGATATGGGGGCAGGGTCAGTCAGAGGCAGTATTGGCCGATTCTCCGAACTACTCAAAATTTCCGCTACTGGTTCTCCAGAACTGGTCAGAACCTGCTGAATACCACCTCTGTACCATGGCATGACACTGTCCAAAGTTGCTTGGGTGGGTAACCTAAACATTTAGTAAATAAATATTTTATCAATTTGTAGAGATTCATGGTTCAGGTAGTGAGAATCTAGATAAACAGATTGCTGGACTTCAGAGATTCTAAGTTGATTCTGACTTCATGGGTGATTTCTTTGAATCATAAGATGTTCAGTGGCCTTAAGTTTTGAGTCACACTAGATGTAATTAACGTGAAGAGTGAAGTGTAAAGACAAAGAGGATAAATTTGTTGGCAGAATTCAGGTCCTCACAAAATCTATTTGACTATACCAGAACTAGAGAATCACCAAATACCTGATGCAGGACAGCTAAGAGCTTAATATTTTTCTAAATTCTTACACAGAGGCCTGAACTATAATTGGTCCCAGTACTCGTAATAAATGCAAATCACATAATTTGTTCCTTTCCTCTTAATGTTTTGTCATATTTAGAGAATAGGAAATCATTGTCTGGTTGCTATTTTATGTAATTAGGAATCATTGGCGATCTAATTCTTAACCTCTCATAGCTTTAAACTAGACAAAACAAAATTATGTGCTAGTTGTCTTTTTTTCTTCATGTTTCCTCAACATGAATAGAATAGGGTTGTGCAGGATTTTGAGTTCAGTCTCTAAAAGGTGCTTCAGAACATGAACAAAACAATCAACAAGTAGCCCCATTTTTCCTGGATTCATATGGCAGGTGCAGAGGGCTGTTGCGCACACTCCTGAGAAAAGATATGGGTGCTTTAAAGGAGCTTCTGGCAGGAGTAAGTATTCTTTTCTTAATCTTTTTCCTCAGGCATTGTACAATACTGGAAATAAATGTCGGCAGGGTTGTTGGCCATAGAAAGGATTTCTAGTGATTGCTTCTAGTAATCTGTTTCCAGACCAGGCTGTAACTGCCCTAGTGAGAGCTGCGAAGAGCTTGAAATCTGTCTTGCTGATAGGTATGTCACATTTGTATTTATAGTAAGGCTATGATGAAAAAATAGTTAAATCCTTTTGAGCAAGGAAAATGGAGAGAAGCATGGTGAAATGCATCAACTACCTTTGTATGATAAGGGAATGAATTGATGCCCTTCGAAAGCTTCCATATGAACGTCACAAAATGTTGGAGGTTTATCACTTGAGAATGAATACTAATGAATACTAATGTATACTAATACTTTTTATCCTCCTTTGTTCATCTAGCACAGAATTCCTGTTGCAACCTTGGTGTAGCAAAATGGTTACAAATCAGCTTCTCCTTTCCCTTTCCTGCATCCTTGACACAAACCTCCCCTTCGAGCCCCGGTTGTTGGTGGGGTTACAAGGGTTGTTTTTCCTCTCCTAAGATAAGGAGTTCTGCAGGATAAAGGTGGGAGCTCTGGCTGCTGATTGGTGCCCAGGCTGCCCTGGAATGCTCTGGCCCATTTCCCAGAATCCAGCACTCTGTGTTTGTTTGTTTCTGGGCTTGAGATCTAGTGCTACTGTGACAGGAAATGGGTAGGCAAGAGGGGGAGAGAGAAGGGAGACCTCTGTATATGCGCGTGTACAATCTCTTTGTCCCCTGACTTCAGCTGCAAATTCCCAGAGAGAAAAGAGTGACCTTTGTGCTGTGAAAGGATTTGCAAATTGTGCTTTGGCACGTGAATCCAGGTGTCTTGCGCCGTGATCCATGTTAGGATCCTGATCTCTCCTGAGGACACAAAAAGCTGAGCGCAATGTATTTGTTTTTCCCTGTAGTTGTGTAAACTTGAAAAGCTTGTGGTGCTCTGCAGGGTATGTAGGATATTTCATTGCTGGCAGAATATGTTATGCGTGTTTCAGAGAGGTTCCTTCCATTGAACTTGCAGATACTGACAAAGGTATAACCTAAACACTGGTCAAAGATTGCTCACTATGCATGCACCTTTCTCATAGGCATGTTGTGTGGATGGTTCCACAGATGACAGGTAGATGCAGTAATAACAAAATAATCACAAATTAGTGCAGATGCTCTTAATTACCCCAGTTATTTTCCTTGGCAGGTGGGCATATTTACAAGAAAAGCCTTGTTCAAAGAATCTGATATTTTTATTCTCCCAGAATGTTTAGGATCTAATTTGGAGCTTAGAAATATTTACACTAATAAAGATCACACTAGAGCTGGCATCTTGTTTTTCAGCATAGCTTTCCATTAAATATTTTCTTAATTTTTTTTTTTTAATCCAGTAGGTGTGTATCTTACAGCGCCCAGGGAAATGCATTCGTGGCCTTGAGCTCCCAACTGAGTTAGAGGAATTCTGTCCCCAGTCAAGCATAATTTGTCTTGATGACAAGTGTAATGCTTGATTGCGAACTATTAGTGGGTATTTTTCAAAGCTAGTGTTTTATGCTAATAAAATACTGTCTTCAGATGGAAGAATAAGAGAGAGATGTTTGATGTCAGATGCCCTTTTGTCATTACATTTTTCTTGCGCTATTTAGGCTCCTCGAAGACAATCTTTTGTTTTTTGTTTTCATTTCTTTGTTTAATGGCTGAAGCAAATTAACTGCCTTTTAAGATAGATGTCTTTCTGAGGCTCTTGTAGTTCAAGTTTATCAGATTATATTGCTCCATTTTGAAAACAGTATTCCAGAGTTATCTGTTGGGTATACACGCTTTCCTTGTTTTAAAATCTCGTTTAAAGAAAATGTGTATAAAGTGAGACACTAAAACAGTAGAAAAAGGTTGGTTGCAGCATATTGATGTCAGATTTTCTAATCCAAATGCATTGATTGACAAATGTGGTCATAAATATTTAGAACCTTATTTATAAGCATCCCTAACTCGGACATGTTTTTCTTTGTTTCATGTTATATGTTCAGTGAAAACACTTAATCGTTTCTGTAGCTAGATTTGTAATGCACACGATTATCATGGCAGACGAAGAGGTGGAATTCATCAATACCTTATGAATTTTATTCTTTGCTGTGCTGTGTACAATGCATTGCCCAAGCTTAAAAAGCTTGTTTTGGGGTTGAGGATCTTTTAATCAGCTTTGGCACAATGTAATTTGGCGAACTGTGTTTCTAGAGTTAAACTAGTCCTTTTCCTGTTCATTTTGGATAAGGGAGTGGGTAGCTTTGATTGTGTTAAGGGGCCAATAACAATAACAACAATAGCTATTGCACAACAGTAGCTATTGCACAGCTAGAACAACCACACAAGACAGAGGTGAATGCATAAGTGAGGGCGGAAAGAGGTTCTGTTAGGAAAATGTTTGGTCTAGTGGTGAAGGAGATAGCCTGGAAGCCAGGAGACTGTGAGCTGTAGTTTTACCTTAGGCCTGAAAGCCAGCTGGGTGACTTTGGGTGAATCATTCTCTCTGAACCAAATTCACCCCACAGGATTGTTATTGTGGGGAAAAATAGGAGAAGGAAGGAGTATTAGTTATGTTGACCGCCGTGAGTTATTTATAAAAATAATAAATAGGGGATATAAATAAATACATAAAATAAAGCAGTTTTGGTGAAGAGAAGTCTTAGTGTGTTTACAGAGCTTGGTCACAAATTAACTATGCTGGCATTTGTCAAATGATTACAATTCTCCCCCCTCCTCAGAAAGCAGATTATTAGACAAAAAAATTCCCCTGAAGTGAGTGAAAGCAATATGTAGAACATGCAGAGTGGGTTGACTCTTGGCGGTCTGAATCTGTAGTCTTATCCTGACTTTGTTCACTGAGCCCTCACTTTGTGTTTGGGCCCCAAGAATGAGAGAGGATGGCCATCTTTGGGCTTACGTAGCTAAACTAAAGTCTCCTAACAGGGCAGCCTTCAAACACACACACACACACACACACACACACACACACACACACACAC
>BLBF01000032.1:32312332-32360764 GCA_015471245.1 Laticauda colubrina
TGTGTGTGTGTGTGTGTGTGTGTGTGTGTGTGTCTGTGCATGCGCCATAGCCCCCTCCCCCTCCTGACTGCTGCTGCTCCCTTCCTGAAAGACTGGGGCCCAAGTTCCTGGGTGGGGCTCTATTGCTCTGGCTTTTGCTGCGGGCCTCGCCTCGCCTTGGGAGAGTGCTGCTGTTCTGTTCCGACCATCCCTAAAGCTGTTTTTGCCACTGACCGTGCACATTTTTCTGAGTTAAATGATAACTGAATTCCCAGCAGGACATCGGCTAGCGCTAGCTAGCCTCCTAAATACTCACAGACGGGGGAGGTGTGTCCTTTAAAACTGCCATTAGATTTTAACTTTGCATCCGTGTTGACCTCAGAAATACTAAGTACCAAGAAAAGCTTTCCTTCGTAGTTTTTGCTAGGACCAAAAAAAGGAGAGGTAATTATGGGATTGTGTTGAACTACTCTTGGGACTTGCTGAGGACTTGATTGCATTGATCTTTGTGCTTCCTTGTCCTTTGATCTTATGTCTCCCTGGGTCCATTTTAGCTTTTTCTTTCCCCAGCCTCAGAGATCCCGGTTTTGGAGCTGCTTGAATTTTCCCATATATGGGAAGGTGGTCTTTTCATTGGTCTAGAGTCATAGGTCTCTAGTAATCTGCCAGAATTCTTCCTGGCCAGCATGTAATTTTCATCCCTTAAGGGTGCAGGGTAGCTGTGTATAGGTTAGGGAGCCAGGTGAGCCTCTTGAAGAGATCAGATTAACTAGTTAAACCAGTCTTGTGTGTGTGACACAGGTTAGGGCAAAGCTTTACTTTTCTGCCTTGGGCCAGTTTTAGTCAGTGGGGAACACACCCTCCATGCAGCCTAGTTTTTTTTGCTGAGGTCTCCCTGTCTACCAAGATTTTTTTTTTTTTGAAGTTGTTGGAAGGGACTATGGCTGCCTGCAAGGACCTGTGGTTTCCTTATCATTATTGCCCAGATAGGAGCTTGCTTGAATAGGGAGTGGCAGTGTTCAAAGTCCAAACAAAACTATCATATTGGTTCTTTTTTCCTCTTTCTCATTTTCCTGCTGAGTAAAGGCAGAAATCAGTGTGGGGTCCTTGGAAATAAAGGTCAGGATGAGAAACAGGTGAATAGAACCAACCCTGCTCACTTGTGGTGGTTGAAAAAAGTTCAGTTTAGTTAGTCTTGTTGAATATTCTATTCCAAATAAGAGTAGAAATGTGTTCTGGCCTGCAGACTGCTTGTGAAACGCAACCAACCAACGCTATTACTTGTAACCAGTATCTCAAGTTAAGCAGCTCTAAAATGTACAATAAACACACAAACATATCCACACTCACACATTTTACACCAGAAAAGTATTCAGCATCCGGAAGTATGGAGCACATTAATGAAGTACAGGGGGGGCCTGCATCGTCTCATACAACTTCGACTTCGGTTAATTAAGAGTATATTATGATTACTGCGGCTGCCAGCAGTGGGTAGAGTCACACTTGCTGAATCATAGTTTATTAACCCACAGAAAGTTGGTTAGCAGTGTACTACAGTAAAGTTAATCCTGTTAACATGACTTAAAGTAATGTATCATTTATACTTGTACCTTCTTCATTTGGACTTTCTAAGCTACTGGTTTAAGATGCTATCCAACCTTCTATATATCTGGCTACAGAATACAACACGGACCCACCACATGTAAGTTGTGATTCATTTAGATGTGACAATCCACATTGTAATATTGAATCTTGGCTCTTCTAGATGGTCCTTAAATCATGTTTATAATTCTTTAGTAGAAACATGGTAGAAAATGTCCATCAGTCAATTAAATGGGACTAATGATCTAACAAAGACTTCTGCTCTGTTTTCTCTCTGTGATTCTGTGGAGAAGAAGATGCAGGCTGAAAGACCAAGGAAGGTTGAATTATAAAGTGCTAACAGGAGTGGTTATTCTAGGATGTGTGTCCCATCAGAAAAAAAAGGACAACTCACAAAGCTATAAAGACAATTTCAGTATATGGCAATGAACCCAGGAAATAAATTCCTAGTTTGCTTATCTATAAAAAAACAGGTGACCATATAAAAGCTATTTTTTTATGAAAGAAATACAAATAAGTTATGTGGCATAATTGAAAATATAAAGAGAAAATGATGGCTAATATAATCGGTAGTGCTTGTTAAATGAGTTTACATAGTTAGGTCAAGTTTTCAGAAAAAGAGCCGTAGTTTAGTGATCTTCTTTGCATGAAAAAAATGTTTATTCCTTTCTGTCTGCTGACAAACTTCCTCCTTCAAGGTACATTCATTTGATTTGGGAGGGGGTAATTGCTGCTATTATTAATCAGAAATCTTTGGCAATCAGATCACCTATAAAGCTGTCTTATCTTCAGTTGTCAGACTCTGAGAAATGAGATGAAAACTGAAATATTTCTTGTTTAAACAAATTTTTACTTTGTACAGCTCAGGATGGTAGACATAATGCTTCCTGCTCTTATTTTCCCCACAACATCTCCATGACAAGGGAAATGGTCTGAGAGAAAATGACTGGCTAAAAATCACAGTGCCCTAGAATCCCAATCTCCTATTTTCTAGTCCAGCTCCTTAACACTGTACCAAACAGGCAACTTGCTTCTGTGAAGAAAAGTTGGAGAAAAGCATCACTGAGGTTTGAAAACAGGAGGAAAGGTTCTCTCTTTTAATCTACGCTTGTTTGGAAACTGATACTGAAAATATAATAAGCCTCATTCTTAGGGCTGGAGTAAGTAAATATTGGTTAATATTTTGCTTCCTGGTTTGGCAGAGTCCAGGTATCCTAGTGATTATTCATTAGAAACAGGGAAAGTATTTAAAGTTTTTAGCTTAACTTCTGTAATGTAGTTTTAATTCCTATATGCTGTAAAAATTATATGTTCCAATTCCTGCAAGTAGGTACAGTTCCAAAGTACTCCTTGAAGGCTTAATGTAGCTGCCATATAACGCTTACAGGTGGTTGCGCTTGCTTGCCAGATATTGACATCAGTCTCCATAATGAGGCTGCATTAACAGCGGTTCATGTTTTATTGCTAGAAGAAATTGCAGTGAGGATCATCGGCAACCTCAGACTTTGATGGCTGAAAGTGAAGAAGCCTCTAGGAATCTCTTAATGGGTAAAAGAAGAAAGTGCAAAAGCTGGTTTGCTGCTCACTTTTTTTTTTTTTTAAATAAACTGACCTCAATGGACAGTGCCAATTGAATGCAGATGATTTTTCTGGACTAAAATTCGTAAGAATGATAACAGCCACAAAATAAACAGATATATGGTACCTGAGAAAAATACTGTGACACTTCTGGATGAAATAGAAAAGTGCAGGACATGCCACCAGCCTTCCTTGAGCAGGGGGTTGGACTAGAAGGCTTCCAAGGTCCCTTCCAGCTCTGTTCTGACTGATATGTATAGTCAAAGCCATGCTTTTTCTCATTGTGTGGGAATGAAAGATGGAGTTCAGAAAGCTTGAATGGAAAAAAAAGTTTGTCTATCAATTATAGTGCATGAGAAAATTGTGGAGAATATTGCAAGAACAAGTAATTTGATAATGGTTGAAGTAAAACCAAGCTGTTGGAAAGAAGCTGTAATAACGAAGCTAAAACATAAATATTTGGCGCATGTACAGTACAGGAACCCCTGCAGCAGTTAGAATACAGTACTACAGGAAGCTCTGCCCACAGCTAGAGTTCGATCCTGACCAATTCAAGGTTGACTCAGACTTCCCTTCTTTTGAGGTCAGTAAAATAAGGACCCAGATTGTTGAGGGCACTATGCAAAACATTGTAAACCATCCAGAGAGTGCTGTAAAGCACTATGGGGTGATATATAAGTCTGTGTGCTATTGTTATTGCTAATATGAAAGCAAATATCTTTGAAGAAAATGGATGTTTGGAAAATGTCTATGGATGTTTGGAAAAACTGAGGCTAGATACTGACATAAGTATGAGCTCAGAAACAGTGACTGATAATCCCGGTGAAATGATATCCTTGATAATTCAGAGTCAAAATAGCTGAATAGTAGCAACTGTCTTTCATGATATGAGGTGTAATAAGAGGCTTTTTGATAGCTAATTTAGTAAATATTGAGACATGGGTCTGCTTAAGAAAGATATCTGAGAAATATTTCAGATGTTGCTCTGTCCTTATCTTGGTTCAGATATACTTTGTTCATTTGCCTTTGTGGAGGGAGTGCTTTGAAGGTGGTGTCTTAACTTTTTGTGTAGGTTTAATCCATGGGCATAAACATTTGTGAACTCTGGCTGTCTTCATCAGATGTATGGAGGGGTATAATTTAGTCTCTTAGTTTGGAAAGATGCTATTATCTTGATTTTAAATAGATCAGAATGTGATAGTTTAGCTTATTGACCTTAAAGCAGTTTAAGTCTCGTATGCTCTTCAAATGTTTGTCAAACAATATTTTTTAAAAATTGAGCAAACTGGAAAACTAAATTTATGTTTGACACAGAAGCATAAACGAATAGTGAACTTTTAAATAATTAAGCCTTGAATCTTTGCAATAGAAAGGATGTTATAACTTAATGATTGTCCTAAATTATTAATGGTGTTTCTGATCTGAAACTTCTTTCTATAGAGAATGCTTATCTTTTTGGCATCATTTAGACAGGCAGTTGGATGCCTAGCTTAGATATTTATGACAAGTGGTAGGGCATTATGAGGGGAAATACCTCTTGAAAGCAGATTTGTTCGTCCTTTTGAAGTTATTAGCTTCGAGTTGCTGTTAGATCAGCCAATTTCAACTCGTTCAATGACCAAGATTCCAGTAACTTTCTCAAGGTGCATCTTGCTTATTCTCAGCTTTGTATCACTAAAGTGAAAATGTTGCCTTCTGATTTTAGTAGTTTAGAAATTAGATCCTGGGGGTTTATAACATTAGAAAAGGTGTTATTAGTTGATAGAGATAAGTCATGAATACACAAGAAAGAATCAAGAAATATGGTGTGGGATTTGCACATTTATGTTGATGGTTAAGCGTAAACACTATTGCTCTTAATGGCCACAAGTAGTATAATGGAATTCATATAACCTCTTACACCAAAACTAAACCATAATTTACAGTTGGTTGTTACCAGGGGTGGGTTTCTACCGGTTGTGTCCACCTCTGTAGAACTGGTAACTCTGAAGAGCAGCAGACATAGAACTGGTTCTATGTCTGCTGCTGTTTTTGCTCGTCCGCCCACCTGACCTTTATTTCTTGATTTTTTCAATTTCAGCTGCCATGCGAGGCACAGCTGCAGTTAAAAAAACAGGAAAAAATGGCTTTTTGAAAGGCTGCTTCTCTGCATGCAGCGTGCTGATGACAATTTATAGGCGGCTGTCAGCGTGCAAGGAAGCATATTGTCAATGACCAAACTGGTAGTTAACCCTGTTGGATCCCACCCCTGATTGTTACCTAGCCATTGTAATACTGAAATGTGTATAATCTGGGCTAATACAGGAAGATAACACTTCCAAAGTGTTTTATGAATTAAAAATGAAGTCTTTTTAATTAAGCAAAACTCTATGGAAATAGTAAGTAAGGAATATCTTTATTTTTTTCTTAAACTGAGTAATAAATCATTTGATTACTTTGGATTATTTTTTTAGGGAAGTGTAACCAAAGAGCAATGGGAATTAGTTTAAACTTTATATCACAGTCTGTCTTAATCCTGAACTGTCAGTCTCAAATATCAACCAGTAGTGGACTTTTTAAATAACATGGTTTATAAGCTTGGTGTTAAATGAGGATATTAATGGAGTTAGGGTTATATAAGATAGTCTCCCTTTCAGTTCTAAGGAATTGATTCCTTGGATAATGTACCAAGTAGTCCACCATTTAACAACCAAAATTGGGATTGGAATCTTGGTCATTGAACAAAGTAATTGTTAAACAAGATGCCTATGTGCCTGCTATTCAACTACAACCATCTTAGCACTCATGGTTGCATAAATTAAGTGATCTCCTACTGTAGTAGTTAAATGGACAAGAGAGAAAGAGCTGCCTATTAAAGGATATTCTTCGGGCTCCATCCAAAGGGCTCCATCCAAAGCTGAAATTCTCCCTCGGAGAAGCCCTTTTGCTCTCAAAGAATATCCTGCTGTGAGGAATTCAGCTTCCCTGTACAGTCCACTCTGCTTGCAACCTTTCCTTCCTGCTTCCCCATTGACACTTTGGGGAATCTGGCAGAGAAGATTGCAAATAGTGATCATGTGATCAAAGGGCACTTGGCAACCAGTCATAAATGCAAATCAATTGCAAACTGCCTGAAATGCAGTCATGTAACAATGTGGGTGGAGACAGACAGACAGACAGACAGACACACACACACAAAGTGAGATGCTTTGCAATGTCCAGAAGTGCTTTATGGGGCATAAAGCATCTTTTCAGAGGCGTACCTTTGAATGGTTGTTAAACAACCAGTCATAATTCAAGGACTATTAAAGTCCTACTCTTTTGTAAATATAGGTAATGAGGCTGTGTTGTACTGAGGCTGTTGAAGAAGTCATGCAAATATATCTCCGAAACCTTTTTTTTTGAAAGACTAATTTTAAGTTTTAGTGAAATGACCTATGATACCCTCTGTGGTCTTAGGACAGTTGCAGTATAACTTGGCAGTAAATTTTGAGGATAATGTTAAAGAAACATTGCTAGGAATTGAACAAAGTGAGACATAAACCTGATAGGTTCCTCCTTTAGTATTCCTTGGAACAATATCAACCAAATGCTATATAACCCTAAATAAGCACCCACAGTTAATCAAATGGGGCTGAAAATATTTTTGAAGTGATACTCTCAATATTGTCTCCTCTCCCTCCCATTTTTCTTTTTCTTTCTTTTTTTTAAACGTGTTGACATGAGAGAGACTTGACTAAAACTTTTAATAGAAGGTAGTCGTTTCAGTAAATCAGTTTTCTGAATTCTGTGTTTCAGGTCCCAAACTTCCACTAAAATGTAATGCTCATTATTCTTTTGGCATATAGCTAATATAACACAGTGCATAAGAAAGGTTGAAATTTTATCTTATCTATTCTTGTTGAGAAAACAACTGCTCAGGCTCTTGCATTTTCTAGCTGTTTTATCAGTTGAGAATTTTGTTTGCAAAGTGTATCTACTGTTTAGTTTTAGAACAAGAAATACATAACCTGTGTCCCCCGAAGCCTTGAGTAGAATTCCTAGAGGTTCTTCTGAGTTATTAAATACATAAATTCATACAGATTATTGCAATGCACTGTACATGAAGCTACTCTTCAAGATAACCTGGAAGCTACATTGGGTCCAAAGTGAAGTAGTTTGGGTAGTAATTGGCATGTCACAGTATGCCCATATGACAACACTAGGGGCTATTTATCACCTGTAAGTTTGTTTTTATTTAATGTCATAAGGCTTCGTTATTTGAGGAACTGTCTCTTAATCCTGTAGTTTCTGCCCATTAGGTAAGGTTCGGTATAATGTATGTGCTCCAGATTACCTCAATTAAATAATGCCTTCTATTGGAATCTAAAAAATGTGCCTTCTCTAATATAGTGCCCTGCCCTCTGGAACAGCAGCTCCCCAAGATCTTCATAGTTTCCATCTTGATGATATTCAGGAAGTCTTTGAAAACCTGACGAATCTTCCAGGTCTTGGAACAAAGTGGTGGTCTTTATGATTTTTCTTCTGGACGGCACATGTATCTATATCTTTATTGTTTCCTGCTTTTAAAGTACAGGCCATCCATAGTTGTTGGGAGACGGTGATCTCCAAATTGGTTCTGTTTAGTGCTTGAAGTTAGCTCTGGGCATACTACTTGGAGACCAAGTGCAGCATATGGCCTGAGCATTCTTGTGCACCATCTCCCACCCTCCTTGTAGCTTTTCTCATGCTGAAAGGGGAGACTGCCTGTTGCTTGGAACAATGAATACCAAGTACTCCAGTCGTATATGAACACATTTCATAGCTTTGTCCTATAATCTGTAGTAAGTCTTTGGCTTGCCTGCCTGGGCTCATGATACCTGCCTGGGCTGATGGAAGAATTACAACTCTGTGATTGCGACACCACATTGTTTGCTTGTGTTGTCATCTGGGTGCCTTACAAATGTTAATCCTGATGGTGGATCTAAAGCTGATGATGAAGCCCATGAAGACATATACTGTATAACCTTGAAAGGGCATGCATTTTGGGGTATGGAGACAGTTTTTCCTTGGGCTATTCCAGTCCAAGTGCGCCCTTATAGAAGTTCTGCATTGGCTTTTGGCAGAGGGGAGATTGTAGGGTGAGGGTCATCATATGGCAAAGTGCAAGATTGCCGAAGCAAACTAACAGTCTTTGAGGTCAAAGTCCTTCTGGTGCCAATATGTCTGAACTGAAGTGAAAGAACTTAAATGAAGTTCTTTTTACATGTGACTAAAAATATGATTTTGATGTGTGTTAACTGTTACAATCCAGAATTGCAACACACATTCCAATCTTTCAAAATTACTTCTTCAAACTTGGTTGCAAAGTGTTACATCTGCATATGCCACAGATGGAAGCAAAATTACATAAAATATAAGGGTGGGTTACATTCTTGGAGCTTCTGTGTTCGAGCAAACACTTTGATAGTTGCTACCACCAAGTATTGTGTGTGTTGTATGCTTCCTCCTTAATTCGGTTAAAAGCGCCTCTAACACTTTTATTTCCTGAAACGGAGACACAAGTTTAATACTCTGTTACAATCCCAGGCAAGCCTGCAAAAGCTCCAATAAATGGAGACACGAGCTTCCATAGATTTTAATGCAGTAGATTGTTTTTCTCCTAATGCTTTCTCTTTAATTTTAATATTGGTTTTTGGTATCAATAAACTCAACTGTGATGGTTAACTGAAAGCCCTCTGAGGAATTAAGTCTATTCCAAGAAAAAAATCACAAGGTTCTGCCACATTCAAATAATCTTTTGAATGTGTTCCTCAAAGAAATCACTTTTTTCTCAAACTGTTATGCCTGTGGCCATATGTATTAAGTCAGTTTAGAGGCTGATATGTCACCAGCACCGTGGGAAAATGGATTGAGAGAGTTTCTGTTGTCTTGGAGGCTAGGCTAGCTGAAACATGTTGTTCCAGCTTTGATTTTGGGGGAGCGGGAATCTGAATTAAAAAAGAAAAAACATACCCAGAATACTTGGACAAGGGGATATAAGTGCTAGAGAGAAACAGTTTCTGGCCAATACAACCTTCCATTAACTCCAGAAGAATCAAAATATGTTTAGCTCACTGAGTTGATAACATCAAGCGCATACAGTAATTCTGTATTTCTCCTGTATTTATTCTAATTATCTTTTGGAGGAAAGCAAAGGCTTTTATTATAGGAAAATAATAATGATACAGTATTGTTTCATTAAAATCTCATTTTTAAAAAAAGAATTGGAGTACTGTACAAGACAGGGATATGGTCTTCCTATCTTGGGAGATCATCTTAGGGGGCTAGGTTTTTATAATTACTGTTGGAGGGTAACCTGCAGTTTCTTCAGCTTCCTCAGGGTTGATAGATCAAAAAGGAGGTATTGTTTTATTTTTTTAAATTTTTTTTTTATAATTATAGAATTGTAAGACGCCCAGAGTTACTTGGTTGAGTTGGGCAGCTATAGAAATTGAATAAAAAGAAATCAATAAACCTTGAAAGGCTGTATATCCATAAAATCTGATATTCTTTAAGCCCATGTCACACTGAACCAACGGATGCAAAGAGGATATAAAACGGACAAAAAACCTTGCCATCCGTTGGTTAACGCAATGTATCCGTTCTGTACTCACTGCCTCCGTTTTGCTTCCTCTCTATCCGTCCAGCATCCGTTTATGGACGTTTCATCCGCTCCAAAAGTTTTGGGCTGCCTAAAACTTTTGCGCGGAAAATGTATCCAATGCATCCTTTCTGCATCCGCTACGCATCCGTTACGCATCTGTTACGCATCCGCTATATCCGCTAGGCATCCGCTGCGCAACTTGAATCCACCCGGACGCAGAGAGGAAGCGGAACGGATGCAGAACGGAAACAAAGCGTTTAAAATGGAAAAAACGTTCGCAGAGGGGACCTATCTCAGATATTAAGGATGTCTAGAGGATGCCTAGAGGATGCCTAGCGGAAAACCTATACTACCTATAAAAAGGGGGAGCAACTCGCCTGCATCTCACTTTCAGAACAGCAGCCCAGCGGTGCAGACCTCTGCAGCCTTCATCTGGCTCTTCCTCTTCCACAGCATCCAGTCATGTCAACCATGGATTGTGACAAAGTCCTTTCGGCAGCCACCATCCTTCTGCAACAGTGCGAAACCATCTACAGGCTCTGTGAACTCTACTACGGGAAGAAAAGGAGGCACCCAAAAAAAGTCTGGGTCCAAAGATGATTCGCCAGAAGAGCAGAGGACGGACTGTACAACAAGCTGATGGTGGAGCTCAGGAGCGAAGAAGACACTCGGGCGTTCCAGAACTTCATGAGGATGCCTCCAGCCATGTTTGACGAACTTGTGCAGCGCCTGACACCCAGGTTGACCAAGACAAACACCAACTTCCCACTCGGCCTGGAACCTGGGCTCAAGGTGGCACTCACTCTGCGCCACCTGGCCTCAGGGACCACCTACAGGAGCATGCAGAATGGCTGGAGGGTGCCACCCAGCACCATCAGCTTTGTGGTCAGAGAAGTGGTGCAGGCCATCATTGAAGAGTACATGGAGGAGCTCCTCCAGTGCCCCTCCACTGAAGAAGGCTGGAAGAAAGTTGCAGAGCAGTGGTATCAGAGGTGGAACTTCCCCCACACTGTTGGAGCCATAGATGGCAAGCACATGGCCTGCAAAGCGCCAGCCAAGTCGGGGTCCACTTATCACAACTACAAGGGCTTCTTCAGCATCATCCTCTTCGCCATGGTCGATGCTGACTACAAGTTCATATACATCAATACTTCAGACAACGGCTCATCTTCAGATGCCCAGGTATACTACGCCAGTCACCTCAAGGAGGGGCTGGAAAGCAACCTCATGGTGGGCTTCCCAGATCCAGACCCGCTGCCCAACGACAAGCAAGATGTGCCCTACTTCATCGTGGGGGATGACGCCTTCTCCCTCACAACCTACCTCATGAAGCCCTACACCTCCAAATACCTCACCCGTGAAGAGAGGATCTTCAACTACAGGCTGTTCAGGGTAAGACGGGTGGTGGAGAACGCCTTTGGCATCCTGGCCAACAGGTTCCAGGTACTTCTCACCAACATGCAGCATAGCCCAGAGACCATGAGGAGGATCGTGGAAGCTTGCTGCATCCTGCACAATCTCATGCGCATCCGCTACCCAGTCTTGCAGAATAGGCTTGTGGACCGTGAACAAGGCAATGGGGACAAGGAGGCTGGGGAATGGAGGCAAGGGCAAAACCTGATCGACACTGAGGATGTGCAAGGCCCCAACAGAGCCTCACGTGAGGCGAAGAAGCAGCGCAACCTCCTGAAACACTGGTGCAACTCCCCAGCTGGAGCAGTGGAGTGGCAAGACAGGATGGTAAATGCTTAAGGGATGCTTCCTTCAGCCTGTCTCATCACACGGTTGAGATTGGGCCATGTATGTTGAGTGGCCCTACAATGAACAGGGCATTTAATAAAGAGTTGTGTTTATGTTGACATGTGTGGATGATTGATTATATTGTTATTGATAATAAAGGGCCATAGGTGTGGCACCTGGGAGGGTAGACCATACAGTCCCACTATGCTTGCACTGGAGGTTTATCTATCCCACAGCTATAACCCATCCCAAAGGTATCCCTGCCCATCCCACTGCTATCCTTACCCATCCCACAAGCATGCAAAGGCTTAAACCATTTCTAAAAGTTTCCACCAAGACTTTATTAAAAAAAAGAAATGAAGCAAGTGTGTGAATCATAAATAGACTTTATTAACAACAAGCTATAAGACAAAAATGAGTCTCTGGCACTCCTCTTGGTCGCTCAGTCTCAGGGGTGAAGGGTGCAGGTGCTGTGGAGGTGGCTGGTGCTGGAGTGCTTGTCATCAGCTCCTCCAGAAGCAGAAGCAGCAGAAGCGCCAGCCCCAGAAGAGTGAGCCCGTGCTGCAGAAGCCCCAGCAGAACCAGAGTGAGGGCCAGGGGGCGGGATGGTAGCCCTGTCCCTTTTGCCAGGGCTGGCAGCAGATGGCTGAGGCTTGCTGTGCTTCCGCATGGTTGTGGGGTTGCTGGCTGGTGGGGAGGCTGGCAGGAACCAAGGCTGGCAGGGAGGCAGACAGCAAGGCTGGCAGGAAGGCTGGTAGCAAGGCTGGCAGCAAGGCTGGCAGGCAGACATGCAGGCAGGGCAGGCAAGGCAGTCGATGTGTCTGGCAGCAGGTCTTTCTTCTGAATGGCGACCTGCTTCCGAGCTGCTTCCGTTATATCTGCGGGGCTGACGCAATGCATCCTCCCCGCATGCGCAATTAACACTAGGCATCCGCTAGGCTTCTCTGCATCCGCTGTGCATCTGCTGTGCATCCGCTTCATCCGTTCCGCGTCCGCTGTGCATCCGCTGTATCCGTTCCGCGTCCGCTTTGCTGAGGCCCCCCGGAAGCCTAGCGGATGTGCCATCTGCTTCCATCCGCTGGGCTTCCGTTTCGCATCCGATTTGCATCCGCCCTGCGTCCTCCCCGCATCCGTGTTATCCGCTCCGGTTATGCAAATTTTTGCCCCTTTTGAGAGCCGATAACAACGGATGGAACATTTTTCTCGTCCGCTGTGTCCTTTTTGCATCCGTTGGCCAGTGTGACATGGGCTTTAGTGGAGTTTTTTCCTCACCATAGTTGTAGTCATAATGGGAAAGGATTAAATGTGCCTCAAATTCCATGATCCAGTCTGCAACATTTCCACTACCCTACTGTTGCTTAATGAACCCATTATTTAAAAAAAAAAAATTAACAAAAATAATATGTTGAAAGTTGTTGGGGTTTTTTAAATGTATAAACAGTGATTTGATCTTAACTCCTTCCTTCCTTGACTTCCTTCCCCTTTTAAAAATTTACACTTCTATTTTTTATCCCCTTCCTGCTCTTTCTCTGCAGCCTTTTTTCTCCTGCTTCCTTGGTGTTGGTGGCTGGGCTCCTTCTCCCATGATTTTCTGCACTTAGACCAAGCTGTGCCTTAACCAATCAATTCAGACCGGCCTTCTTCCACAGGTGTGTATGGTACGGAAAATCAGTCTTAAATGTTATTTTATCTCAGGATGGGGTTTCTTCCAGATTGGCTTTCTAAAAGACTGGGAAGCTCTTGTGGTAAGGAGAAAAATGATTCCAGGATGGAAGAAATATATAGTCTAATCTTCCTTCCCTATTTACAAATCAATCAGCCTTTTTGGATGTGAGGTCCATCAAAATGTCTTTATTAATTCATAAGTAGGCTGTGGCCGAAGATATTTCTGATGGACATATGCTAATGTTTTGTCCTTAAGCACTTTGGCAACAACCCTAGGTTTGGGTAGATAATACGCAAAATGGCTTGTTCTCCTTGCTTGTCTTGTTAGCCCTGTTATGAATGTTGACAATGATTATTATTAATAATAAACATTAATGTTTATAGCTTAACACTTGTGGTTTTGAACTGATAAAAAAGGGGGTCTTGAAGAGAATTGGCTTGAGAAAAAAAATTATTATAAAATAAGTCAGAACATTTCCCAATCCTTAACGTTAAATTCTATTTATTATATTTTTATAGAAAGACTAAGTTTCCAGTTGGGGAATAAAATGCATAAAAAACAAACAGATGTAATTCTTTACACAAGTGTGCATAGTCTGTGAATGATTTTGGAAGATTAAATTGGAGAAACTCTAAGATTGTTTATATATTGTGACCACTGCATAAACAGTGGTAAAAAGCATTTAAACAATTTTATGTGGCAAACATTTTTTGGTAATATGTAACAAAACTTCTAGCTTTTCACCATATATCTATATCTATATCTACATATATATATATCTACATATATATATATACATACATACATACATACATACATACATACATACATATATATATATATATATATATATATACATACACGTATACGTATACGTATACGTATACGTATACGTATATATGAATGTTTGAAAGAAAACACTGCAGTTTCTTTAAAAAAACTACCTGTTACCTTTCTCCTTCTGGCCCAGGCTTATCATGTTGCTCAATATAACTGCCATAGCCTGTTATACTTAGTTGATAGGTGGCTAACTGATTCCCAAGGACTGTGTTTTTAAAATGGTAGAAGTTACTCTCCTCTTGACAGGAATTCATAAACCTAAAGTGATATGCAATTTCTTGTTCAAGGGACAGTGACCTGGACCTAGGCAGGCCAGCAGATATGAAAATGCTGCTAAAGTAAAATATGTGTAGTTGAGACTGACTGCAATTCCCAAAAACAGTATTTAAAGTTGAGATGATGTCCTCTGAAGACTGGTTTAGTATAAATAATGTAATGAGATAAAATTATCAAGAACCACTAAAGATTGTGTTGATTGGTGTTCACAGAAGGAAATCTTGGCTAAAGCTTCTTTTTAAAATGGCCTCCCTGTGCATTAAATTGTCCTAAAAATTAATCTAGGAAGGCAGCAAGAGCCTTAAGAGCCATTTAACTAGAGCAAATTCTTACCATAGTAGATGTACAGAAATAAGTGTGCTATGCTGCACAGATAGAAAGTTCCATAGTCCTTCTGAAATGTCATTGATATTTGACATTCTGATAGAAGTCCTAAAAATGTAAACTGAGGCATCAAATTAATAAAAAATAATAATGTTACAATGTCATTAGCATACCTATATCCTATCCAGTATCTGATTTGCAATGAAGAAAACTCCGGAGGGATGGATTTTCGACCATCCAAAATGCCCGTTGTGTTATGAAAGGAGCACCCCTGTAAATAGGGTTTACCTTCATACTTAGGTTGGTATTCTTGAGCCAGTTAAAGTGTTGCAGTTACTATCTTGAGAGGTTATTAATGTACAATTTTTCTCACACTGCTGATTTTGGGGAGGATGGCTTAGGTGGAACTTGGCCTCTTTCAAGTATTTTTAATCTCTCTTCCCAGATCTAAGATCAGTCTTTCTTTCTTTCTCCTTACTTTTCTCCCAAACGTGTTCTTTGAAGTGAGGGGATTCTTCTCCCCTCCTACCTCTTTTCTGTGTGTCGTCAATTCTCACATCCCCCGTGGCATCTCCCTGCCTTGCACCCACTCTCCCCCTGTGTGGGGCCTTCAAAACCATGGATGACTCGGAAGTGGAGTCGACTGCCAGTATACTTGCCTCCGTCAAAGAGCAGGAGGCACAGTTTGAGAAGCTGACACGGGCGCTGGAGGAAGAACGGCGCCATGTCTCTGCACAGCTGGAGCGCGTCCGTGTCTCCCCACAGGATGCCAGCCAAACAATGGCCAACGGCACCCTCACCCGCCGGCACCAGGTAACATCTAGTGATGTGCTCAAGCGGGATACTTGTCTTCTTCTGATTATGTGGTTCCTGCTAGAGGGCTACTTTGGTAGTTTGGCTTCTGTTGGAAATACTTTGTGTCGCAGCTTGGTCCAAGAGTTTCAGGTTTCTACTGTCTGCATAGCTAAGTGTTGGTGAGCGTATTTGCCAGTATTCATTATTAGTAGGACCATAAGGCTGTGTCGGTTAAAGACTATCCAGGGTGGAAATTAATAGAAGTATCCTCCAATTTCACGGTGTCTGGCTTATGTTTAAATTCACTGTACTGATTACATGTGCACTTGTAGCGACAACCGGTAATGATGGTTCATTATTTGTTTTGTGGATGCACAGTACAACAGTGGAAATGTTAGTAGTAAGCCACTGGATTACAAAAACCCTTCGCCTTTTGGAAACATCCAGTATATCCAAGGGTAGGATTCAGCCAGTACGGACCAGTTCAGGTGAACCGGTAGTTCCGGCAATCAGTTGCCCCCACCCACGCCTACCCTAGTCCATCCCTTATTTCCTTGTTTTGAAACGCAGCTGATTCATGCGACACAGCGAATTGCTGCGTCTCAGCTGTTTCACTCACTGGGGCTGAAACAGAAGATAGGTTTTAACTGAAAAATGGCTGTTTTTAAAATGCTGCGCATGTGCAAAGCGCATGCTCACTAAACCGGTTGTTAACACTGGTTGAATCCCACCACTGTGTATATCATGCATATATATTTATACCCTTAAGTTTCTCAGTTTCTGTTCCCATGTCTAATGCATGCTTCTGTGTATTCTCAAACAGGAGCTTGATGGTTTTTATGAAAAAGAGTCCTAAACAGATGAAATAGATAAAAAGAGTAAGGAGCAGATTTACTGACTAAGGAATGCCAGACATTAAACAAAGCTCTCTTTGCTCTGAATGACAATATTTGTACAAGATGATGATAATAAAATGACTTCCAGTGTGACTATCAGCTCCTGAAACTATTGCTATAAAAAGCATGAAATAGGACTATGGAAATATGTCTGCCAATAGCCATGAGTGAGGCATCGAATGAATTTGATTAAGCTTTTGCACCAAGCTCATCTTGTTTTTCCCCTTGGGTTTTGGCTTCTACTGGCTATTCACGTTTCCTCTTTTATCTTAAAAGTGTACAGATGAGCAAATAGCCAATATCAGATGATGTTAAAGTTGTGCTTAGAATACATACTGCATACCACTTAAACTTTCATACTCAGAACAGCAGAGTTCCCATCCAACTAGTGGGTACAAATTACTTTGGATGCATGCAAGAAGATATAATTATAAAGATGATAAACAGGAATTCAATGTTTTCAGTGCATTTTTCCTTTTCATTCTGGGCAGTGTCTGTAAGTAGAACTAGATGATAGAGACCAGGTTTACTTTCTTAAGAGGTTTTATCAATGGCTTGCTTTTCTGAATTATTTCTGAAGGTGCTTCCATTTGCTGTTTTGAGCTTTTGGGGTCCATAAGAACTGGGACAGCATGGACTCAGTATTTATAAATTTTGGAATGTAGTGTTCAACTTCAATATGTTATAGATGTTAATAAATGGGTAGGATAATATATACATTGATAATATCCCTATGAAGAAATGTAAACCTAAGATACTACCTAGTTGCAAATATTATCTTGTCACTTTCAAATAACAGCAGCCTCATTTCTAAATATTTGGCATTGTAGCCTTATGTGGGATTCAGTGTAATAGACGGAAGTGCTTGTCGTACATGTCTCTCTCTCTCTCTCTCCCCCTCTGTGTGTGTGTGTGTGTGTGTGTGTGTGTCCCTTCTTGTGCCCCCCATTCCTTCTTGTTTTCTGATGCTGGTTATAAATTCATCACTGTTATTATTTTGCAGAACGGCCGTTTCTTGGGCAATGCTGACTTGGAGAGGCAGAAATTCTCAGAATTAAAGCTCAACGGACCACAGGTAGGAAAAGAGATAACTTCTTTCTGGGAAAGCTTACAGAAAGCTGTGAAGCTGTTTGGAGAAGATCTTAGATAATTGGTTGGAATCTTAGCAAAATCCAAAGATTTTTCTTTAAAATAAAATTTGAAGTCTTATGTGGATAAAAGATGTGAACACCTTGGTGACTAAATGGATGAAAAGAAAATCCATGATCTTCCATTCTTTTTTGGTGGTTTGCTATTTGACTAATAGATTTTTTTAAAGTAATTAAGTACAAATTATAACCACGGTTCTAAAGTCTTAGTCAAGAGAGCTTCAGCATGTATCACTGAATTTATGTGAGTTTTCTGCATGATTTTTTTTTAATGTTAAAGTGGGTGCAAGAAACATTACGTAGCATTTTTTGCTGTCAGAGGAGGCTTGAGCATAATTTTTTTTTTTTTTTACAAATGGTCTCTGACCTGCAAGAAGTGACTTCTTAGAGCAGGGTGTCAAGCTCATTGAGGGCCACATCGGGGTTGTGTTTGACCTCGGGGACCAAGTGGGCGTGGCTGGGGTGGGCATGGCCAGCTTGATGTCCTGCGGCCCTTTGCCAGTGCAGTTCTCCTGGACTCCGTTTTCATTGGCAGAGGGCTGCAGGAGGCCGTTGCAGCTGAAAACTGAGCCCGGGAGGGTCATATGCGGCCCTCACAAGCTCTTTTTGCTGGCAGAGGCATCGCAGACCGGTCCTTCACTGTTTTCAGGGCAGCCCCGCAGGCTAGGTCTAAGTACCCTGTGGACCAGATGTGGCCCACAGCCCTTGAGTTTGACACCCCTGTCTTAGAGTACTATTTGAACAGAAATAGGTTGATAGGTTTCCCCCTCATTTCCCTAGGACCATAGTCACCTCATATACAGCACCATTCCCAGGATGCAGGATCCAGGACAAATTGTGGAAGAGACATACACCATGGAGGAGGACCCAGAAGGTGCAATGTCAGTTGTTTCAGTAGAGACCTCAGATGATGGGACAACCCGTCGTACAGAGACCACGGTGAGAGTCTAGGGAGAAGTGGCGAGGGTGTTATGCAATTTTCTGAGAGGGTTTCTGTAGGGAAGAGGTGATACTTATGGTTGCCAGATGCATGGTATTGAGTAATCTCTGATAGCAAATAAAGCTTATAACACAAATAATGCTTTTCCATTTTTGTCAATGGCAGGTATATATAGTGATCTGAGGTAGCTTTCATCTGGTGATTTATTCAGTTTATTATTTCAAAAGATCACTGCAGATATCATATAGAAAGTTTATTCAGTACACAGAAAGCTGCAAGATAGGTTTTTTTTTATTCCATTAGTTACGATTTCTCAGTCTGGTTAGGGTTAACTATTGTATTGGCATAAAGTTGATAATCACTATGAGGAAACCATTAATAGCAGATCTGAAATCCGGGAGGTGCTTTTAACTTGACGTGAGGAACAGAGTGTGTGAGCCTGCCAACAGCTCTTGTCTGATTATGCATTTGGTACTCTTGCATTTTGTGAGGTGTAGTGGAATTCTAACAACCACAGAAACAGTTCTGCAGGTGTTTCTGTTGAGTAAAAAGTATTGGATTTAATTTTCCTGTAGCCGGAAGTTTCAGGGATCAGAAAATTTTCTAGGAAATGCTACAGAACAAGATAATATTTGTAACTGAATATACAGGATGTGACTTGAGATAATAGAGAGCAGTGTCCTGTGGAATTAATGGTGAAAGGCACTGTAGCGCATGAGCCCGCTCTGTCCTCAGAACTACTATGAGGTGATAAGGATAGCTCATTCTTACTATTCTATAGGTGAAAAAAGTTGTCAAGACCATGACCACACGTACTGTGCAGCAAGTTGGCCCAGATGGGTTACCTATTGATGGCTCTCCAGTTACCAACAACTACATCCAGACCATGGATAGGAATTTCAGAAAGAACACAAACGGTGGCCCTGGGGCCTACATGACCCAGCCAGGCACGGCTACCCTTCCACGAAATTATCACTACTCAGATAGTTATGGGCGGCCCTACGAAGATAGCTACCATGGCAGCGAACACAGCTACGGTAGCCTATCCCGAGTCACCCGGATTGATGAGCGCTACCGACCCTCTGTGGATGGCTAC
Organism: Laticauda colubrina; assembly: GCA_015471245.1. Taxonomy (NCBI): domain Eukaryota; kingdom Metazoa; phylum Chordata; class Lepidosauria; order Squamata; family Elapidae; genus Laticauda; species Laticauda colubrina. Next base: position 32,331,817 of record BLBF01000032.1, read on the forward strand.
AGGGCTCCCAACAGGCAGGATGTCTATGGTCCCCAACCACAGGTGCGGGTAGGGGGAAGCAACATGGACTTGAACCGCTTCCACACTGAGCCTTATGGGCTGGAGGATGACCAACGCAGCATGGCGTATGATGACCTGGATTATGGTGCAGTGCCAGAATATGGGACAGCGAGGCGGACTGGGACTTCTGATCCCCGCCAGAGACTCAGGTAAGAGGATAATTTTAGCATGTTTTAGCCAGCCTTGGCAATGTTTTGATGTTTCTTCCATGCTTTAGAGAAGAATCTAACTACCCTTGAAAAATCGATTATAGTACTTAGTAACAGTGATGTGTCTAAAGTAACCAGGACACTCCTGGGATAAATTTAGTGTCCTACCATAGATAGACGGCTGTTAACTGGAGACTATTTGTGTATCAAAAATTCTTCAGGAGAATGAATATGCTTGCTCCTTCTCTTGAAGTGTGCATGCAGGGAAGGATTACATCACAACTCTGCTGAACTGGTAATTTGTTTCAGTGACATAGTTCTGTGTAACCGAGTCTCATTCCCACTAATATGATAAATTTTAGTCCAGTCAAGCTGCATGAAATTGCAGGTGGGGAAGAGAGGGCTCCAATAATAGAAAAGGTTCAAGTAACAAAAAGAACGCAAACCTCCAAGCTCCAAGTTTGTATTTTAAGGAGCTCTCTAGTCTGCTTCCTAATAATGCCTGTATCGAATGCTGCTCCATAAGAGATCCCTGTCTTCTAATATCTATTTGCAACCTTGAATAGAGCAGCTCAAACTTTTACTATCTTAGTGAGTACAAGACCGTTTTTAAACATACAGGGAATCATTGTTTTCGTGTTCTTTTCTCAGCCCCTTTCCCCCTGAAAAAAAGAAAAATTAAAACTCTGGAAATAGTTAACATTCCCCAGCCCAAAGAATTACTTTCTTTTAGAATATGAAATGCAATAGAACCAGATACTGATATATTCACCTTTTATTCTTGCCTTCATTTTTTTTCCTATTGACTTTTCATGGGAAGATTTTTATTTTACAACAGTGGATTCTCAAATGTTTGGATTTCCGGGACCCTTTTACATTTTTAAAAATTACTGAGGATCTTTGGTTTGAAACTTGGCATGTTTTAAAACTTGATTTTGCAGTCGCCCCTTGAAAGGGTCTCAGAGACCCCCAGGTCACCCCAGACCACACTTTTAAGAACTGTTGCACTGGAGGATCTAAGGGCTGGAGTTTCTACACCTGAGGACAAAATAGCACAGTCAGAGGTTTTCTTGTAATGGATCTCTTTGCTGCTGACTTTTTATCTAGGAGACCAGTTGGATCTACTCAAAGACCATTTTTGAAAGAGCACAAAGCCACTCCCCAGAAGAAGCCCATCCCTCCCCCGATCTGCTATTTGACAGGTTTGTCCCACATTACGCAGTGAGAGGAGAGAGCGAGCTGTCCCATTTTACCACTTCAAAACTTGCATTTAAAACAAGCTTGTCACTTGGGGCTGATCATAGCCTTGTTCGAGGGTGGATTTAACAAACTACAGCCTCCAGGAAGTGGTGGATGCAACGGGAAATCCCATCTCTTCCAAAGCTGCCACCTCTTGTAGCCCATCAGACAGCCCATCTGTTCTGGCAGCTTCCCAAAACAATATGGTCCTGAAGGTGAGTGCCCAGGAATCGGACTTGACGATGGGCAATCCCAAGCCAGCCTGAAGTGAAGTCAAGAGCTTGGCATTGGTAGCAAAATGTATGAAATTACCCCAGATTAAAACTGCTGCAGTTTGCTGTCAGTTTAAAAGGAAAAATATCATTTTAACATCAAAACAGCTGAGGATGACTTCACATATGTATTAGAAACAAAATGACTCATGGGGTTATGGCAGAAAACCTTGTTAGGGCATGTTTGTCCTGTGCTTAGATGAAAGTGAGGACATAGTCTGGGGTCAGACTATTATAGCTCCTTTTTATTATCATGTTGACAGTTTCTTTTGACTTCATCTTTGTTTTTCTAACCTGCCAAACTGACAAAATTAAGGTTTTTGTTTTTTTTTAACTTTCTGCAGTTTATAGTTTCAGCTTTGAGAAAAATTGAAATCTTATTGTAAATTCAACTAGAAAGTATAATTAGCTTCTGACTAAGGCTGGCTGTACTTTTATGTTTCATACATTTACCGAATATGAAGTTGTTTGTTCTTAAAATAGCAAAATGAACTTAGGTCAGGAAAAAAATTAATATGGTATGTATTTATATCTCTCCCCCCCCCCCCCCCGATTTCTGTTTTTCAACAAAAATAGAATTTTTAAAATTTTCACCTTGACCACTGGTATGAGATTTTAATGCCATTGAAAAGAAAATATTTTATCCAGCAAATAATGTAACACATCATGTGCTTAGACTAAGGGAGACTTAGCCAATCTCATTGTACACATGTTGTGCATTGACAATAAAGGATTGAATTGAATTGGACATTCCACCAGATGCATCCAGACATCTAAAGCTGAAAATATCAGGTCACAATGAACGAGGTTGTTGAGTTATGCTAGAAATGCTTTTTAAAGCTTTTTCTTAGGCTTGGTTTTTTTTTTCCTTTCTTTTGCTGGATTGTGGCTAAACCTTGGATACAAGGTCTCTACTTTAGACCTCCGCTCTGCACTTACCCAAGACGCTCCACTCCCTGCCTCCTCCTGAGTAAATACTAGTTTACTTTGTGGAGGAGTTGTAAAAATTACAAGTGTATGCAGGAAGTATTACATGACTATATAAATAATATCGCAGTACATCTGGTAGCCATAATATGGCTACTATTCTTTTTGAGAAAGTCTTCTGTGCTACTGATGGGTTATAGCAAGGGAAGGGTATTTATACAATGGTTTGGCAATGAGTTACTGCTTATACCAGTGTGGGCTTGCTATGTAAAGATAGATGTGATTAGTTCACAAGAGAGGGGGGGGGTTGCCTATTTTTCTTTTCTACGGTATGGAATAATCCTGGTATCTTGTTCAGTATGAGAAATCTGTTTACCCTCTGGGCTAAAATTGCTTAACTTAGATTCTTAACTGGTCTGATAACTGCTGTAGCATCCTGAGAATATGAATTTCCATTTTAAAAAAAGAAACACCATCCTAACTTGCTAGTTTGATCCACTGCAGAGCCTAAATTGTTCCACCTAAACATTCCAAAAAAGAGGATGTGGTTGTGGTTTCTACTGAAATGGGGCAATGCAATAGTAATTATGGAGTACAGCTTCCATTTCTCCTGTGTATTCAAACTGGCTTCCCTTCTCTAATGCTAGTTAGAGATGTCCCCTGCCTGTCTTTCACGAGTATGGTCCTGAATTTTCATAATCTGATTTGTTTGCCCACTCCTTCCATGTTACAGTCTTCAGCTACAGTAAATTGCATAAATGTAAGGCATGCAAACTGTCTTCTGTAATACTTCTGTTTGACTTGCTGCCATTTGAAAGGAAGCATTTCACCTTCTAAAGTATGCATACACTTTGGTTGTCTGAGTTGAAGTCTGAAGTAGATGAAATTGTCTTGTTGTTTGCTTGCCAGTTATCGGTTAGCTCAGTGCCTATAATTGCCTGATGTAATATTCAAAAAATCAGTAAAGTGTTGGAATAATTTCCCCCTAATCCAAGCGTGCTGTTTTAGATTATGGTAACCTAAGGCATCTGGAGAATGTCAAGTTAAGGAAGATTCTTGAGCCATTAACAAAATCAGACTTTAAAATGCAAATTAGAGATTGAAAACCTGCAAACCCTTCAAATTATTGTTTAACTCAGTGTTAGAATCTTTTTATAGCAAAACCAGATGCAAGAGGGAAGATTGGTGGTTAGGCTCACAAGAGATTTTTCCAATGTATATGTTATAAGTGTCCACAATCTGTAATGGTTGCATGGCACCAATGCAAGACTTTGGAATAGATGTTCATAGACCCAATAAGCAGAAGGATTCCCCCCAGGTAGCAAAGAGAATCTTAATTCCTTTTTTTTCCAGAGGTGGGGAGAAAGAAGCAGCAAAACAGAGAAGTTTTCCTGTGTTATTGGCAGTGTTTCTTTTCTTTTGTGCACAAAGTGAGGAGAGGATGAACCCTTGTGGCCCAATAGTCTTCTGCGTTAAAATGGCAATGAACAGCTCTGGAAAGTCAGACTACAAATTGGGGGATCAGATAAGGGTGAAAAAGGTTATCCTCCCCTTTCCTCTCATTCCAATAACCCTGGTCTGAATTTTTCCTCATCTGACTTTCTTTATACACTTAGGTAGTTAATCCTAATCATAGACATCCCACATCACATCACAATTTTAGCCCTGATTTTTCTGCAGACAAACTTCATGCTCTTCCTTTAACTGAAGGTTGGCATCAGTCATTAAAGTTGTTGCCAAAGAACATATGCAGCTGTGAAGCAATTACAGTAGCAAAGACTGTCCTGAATTTCCCAATCACCATCTTGGCAAGGAGAACAGCGCTAGCTACACTCAGCAAAGACCTCTGCAAGGAATCTGGAATCTCTCTCTATTCAATTGAGTAGATAAGATCCCAAAATAACCAGCTCCTAGAGACCTTCCAGCAGCTGGTTTCTGACAAAGTCCAGGAGAAGGATTATTGCTGTTATCATCCTATGCTGTCTTGATACTGACAACATAAAGATGAGCCATTTCCATTGGTTGACAGCTGAAATGACCTCTGAGGGCCTGTCATTCCCATGTGTTATAAAGCTTGAAAATCATGTTGTGAAGGTAACCTTTTAAATAAACTAGTCCAACCTCAGCTGCATGCTGAGAACACTCATCCATAATTATTTCTGTTGTGATTCATGGTGGCCTTGATACCTTGAAAATACTTACAGTGTGTTGATCTTTGGTGCCCTCCCCAATATTTGAATGGTTGTAATTGGCTTTAAGTTCCTTGCCTCATAAAGGTTTGGCTCCATTTAGACCTGTGAGAGGCAAACTCCTTGTTTTATAGGATGATGACACAATAATTCTAACCATTGTTTCACTTCATTTTAATTGGCATCTCCTTTCCCTTGTGCCATGGCATGAGCATGATCTAGATAAGGGCTGTCAAACTCATGGCCCGTGGGCCGGATGTGTCATGCTCTGGCCATGCCCATGCCCAGTTTACTGAAGGGGAAAAAAATTCTGATACGTCATGTGATTCTGCCGTGCCAACGCGAGTTTGACACCCCTGAGCTAGATGAATGTATACCCCATATTCAAATTGAATCATGAGTAGCTTTGTTGGACTTCTCTATAGCCATAAATGCTGACATGCTTGCTGGAATGGATTTGGGGAGGAGATTCTTTGAGATGGTGCTGTGGAGGTGGATATTATTAGACATCTTAGCTACTGGCACAGAGTGTGTGACAGGCAGTTACTGTGAGAGGTGGCTTGGAGTTCACTGGATGATTTTTATTGACTATCAAGTGCCTCTCCCATTCCATCTGAATTTTAAAAAGTTGTAGGTAGCAATAGGTTGGATGAGACCCTTTTGTTTTTTTTTGAGGAAAATAGGAGACAGGAGGTATGTCTGCTGCCTTAAGTTGACCAAATGAAAAAAGAAGTAGGATAAAATAACCACTGGCAAATTAAATCTTTATCTAGTATATTGTTTGTATTTTGTAGAAAAAGGACCAGGCTTAGTCTGTCTTGGGTGGTATTCCAAGTTGCAGTTTAAATATATACTAGTTCAAACTTTGCTATGGATATTTGTTTAATTGTATGGTCAGGAGAAGTGCTTTTGCACTTCAACTAGTACACAGTCTGCACCTTTTCCTGGAGATGTTGCGTGAGTATTATAACCTGAAATCTTCAATTGCATCTTGCTTGGACAACTGTAAGCTGATTTGCTTGAGTCTTTCACTAAAGAGTGTTCAGATTTTCTGTTGGCTGAGAATTCTCCAGCTAAACCGTGGAACATTATAGGAAGCATGTGATTTCATCACAATAATTTTAATAGCTGGTTATGAGTTATAAAGTCATATGGGAGCCAGTGTCTAAATGACTGCTCTCCCATGCAAATTAGCTTAGATTTTATTGAAAGAAGCTTTCAATTTCAAGCTTTCCTTTTTCCTTTCCCATGACATTTTTGATAGTGCTTCCAAAGTATGGAAGTCCTTAATAGAAGAAGGTTCTCCTTTGTCTTCTTTTCTGATGACCTTTTCATAAACAAGCAGAAATATGCTTAGACCTGGGTTCAGTTCTGTCTCCTTTCATCATAGGGGCTTGAGCTTGCTGTTTTCCAGATTTACTCTTTGGAGGAGTTCTTTTGCCATCTGCTTTTTATTCTTTACATTGCATGTTGCATTTTATGGCTATCTGCCTTGAGTACTCATTTGTTGGAAAAGGCGGGATGTAAATCAACAGATTGAAAATGCCTCAAAAACTCTGGGTAGGAATGAACTATCTGTTGAACTGATACTAATGATGCTGTCCCTTTGGTTTGACCGGAATCAATGATTAAACAACTTGCAAGCCTTTATTAAAATAGAAAAATGTCATTGGTTACCTGTGATGTTGGTATAAAAATTGCTCCAATAGAATCTACATATGTGGATTTTGACCTCTAGCCACCAGTTGTGTAACCAGTGTGCTGTGTACAGACTGATAACAATCGCAGAGATCTTTGGAATCTGAGTATTTCTTGCAGCTGGCTCTTTCTCTCGGGCTTCTCCCTTATTATCCAGACTGGGGCTTTGTATGTCTGTGTGCAAGCTTGTATGAATCCCCCCCCCCCTTTGGACTTTATGGAACATAACTTGTCTGATATTATCTTCGCTCATTTGTTCTGAGCAAGAAACCTGTAAAAAGGATTGTGATCTGGTAGTTTACACAAGAGAGCTCTTAAGAATTTCTCTTATGTATAGTGTCCTCTAGTTTTAATTTTTCATGAATGTTGGAGATCCACTGTCGAGGATTCTGCCAGAAGTCTTAAGAATACACAAAACATTGGAAGATGATGTGCTTGGATAATAAGTCACGGGAGAGGTTTAATTTCCTCTTCCTCCCACATTGCTCACATCTCGAAGAGGGCAAGATTGCGTTGAAAAAATTTCCAGAACAGCTGCCAGGTCCAAGTGGTTTGTTTTACACTAGGCTTAAAAACAATTCTTCTCCCCCCCCCCCCAAGTTTGCATTTGTTTCAGGGAGCAGAATACTATATGCTTACACTTTGTAATCCAGAGATTAAGACGAGTAAAGAGCTGTATTTTTGTGGGTGGGTGCGGGGCTTCCAAAATAACCTAGAACTATGTGGGTATCTTGTATGGACAAGTTTGAAAGATAGAAAATAATTGTTAACCGTCATTGTCTGTCTCTCAAGGCACCTGGGAAACTTGCAGTCTGGTTCAGAGGTCTTTAAATTCCCTTCCTTCAGGGACCACATTTCACGATGACTTGTCTGGGGAGGATATCAGAGAATGTTCTCTCTTTAGTCTGGCTGTGAGTGACAGTTCTTAGATTCTGCTATTGCCCCAAATACACCAAGTAGGGGCACAAAGCTCTTCTACTGTTGTGAGCCTTAAAACAAATAATACTTTCTAGAAAACCCTGTGTTGTCACAGATGTTAATAGAGAACATTTCAGGAACATAATTGAAAGTTACTATTCTGAAGCAATATTTTAGAACCCCTCACAGAGCATTTACAAATCAGAGTCAGCTGTACTGAACTAGGCAGGCCAATGGTTTGACTTAGTATGAGGCAGTTCCTTGTGCTGTCATGAAAAATTAGCAGGGTAGAACAAAGTTATTTATTTTCTTTAGCTTATCTTATGACAAAGTACTTTATCTTGGACATTTTTCAACCAAAGATCAAGAGGCAAACTGATTCCAGACAATTTATTGTTGAATTGCCTTGGCTTACTCAGGTTTTACAAAAAAAAGTTCACATGATATCACCCATCTGGAATCCTCTTATATTTTCCCTAAATATCATGGGATGTCTTACCAAAGAAAACTCAACGTTTCTGAAGATTGCTGAAGAAAACACGCAGTGTAATAAGCCATTGGTTTAGATGGCTTTGGTATTACAGTACTTCTGTGTTTTTAAGAGGTACGGCTTTGGTGTAGGCAGTTTTGTGGCTTATCACACATTTGTGGTGGGCTATCATTTCATAATTTTTTAATGATGTTCATTTCAATGTTACAACTTAAGTAGTATTAAAAAATTATTTGTTATTCTTTGAGAAATCAAAATAGTGAAATGCCACTTATGTAAGAGCTCAGCATAGCACCAGTGAAAGTTCATTAAAAGTGTATTATAATGTTAATGAACCAATATTTCTAATGAAATATATCCACTTTAAAACAGAAAAGGATAAAGGTCTAGTTCTAGTCACTGTTATTTTAGTGAAGTGGTTAATTTTGAAAGAAGACCAAGAGTGTTTTATAAAAAGTCTTATAATGGGAAACTTAACTAGAAGGTATCATCAGTCACTTGCAATCCTAGGTGGGAGGCAGGGATTTTACTGTTTCAAGACCACAGGGTTTTATTATCCAGAACTGGCAAAAATATTGGCAGGTATTTTATTCAATTCCGTGTGGCAGCTACTGCTGACTAAATAGGTTGCTTTGTTTGATCAGGGACTTCCCAGTCCTTCTAGACAACTGGCATAACACACAGTTCTCCTCCTGAGCTCAAAAGAATGTCAAAGAACAACCTGTGAAAAAGAAAAAGGCACTCTACCTCCCAGCCCCTGTCCAATGTTTATGAATTCTGAACTTGAGTCAGATGGCGAGTGAAGGCGGCTTTTACTACGTTTCCTTTTAGGCCCTCCGTGGGCCTAAATGGCAGGGATAACAGGTGCTAAGCTGAGGAATTGCTGGACTCTGCTGCGGAACCAAAACACGAAATGACATAGACCTGATATGGCCTTTTGTCACTTGGGTAAAAAGTTAGATAACTCTTCGGTTTAGGACAGATAAACCTCCGTTCTGTTAAAAGTCAAAATCAAACGGGCAGTCTTTTGTTCTGATATATCAGCCATATATATATGGCTTTCTTCAGACATACTTACATAGTAGCAACTCCTAGCTAATTTTAAAAGAATGTAGAGTAATCAGATGGAGATAAGACACCAGGGACTAAGTGCTGCTATGTACACTGATCAGCTTCTGTGTTTGAGCAAGAGGGAGGTTGGACTGACTTTTCATGCTTACAATCAGAAGAAAGGAGAGAACGTAACTTGAGTTGAAAGACATAATTCTTTCTCCAAAGGCCAAGATCTTAACAGCTCTGCCACGCGTAGCTTTGCTTCCAACAGTACTTGTCGAAATTAAAAACCTCTAAAGTATTTAAAATTGTGGATTTACACTACTCCTCAACTTACATTTGTTTTGTGACCATTCAAAAGTTGAAACGGCACTGAAAAAAGTCCCACCCCATTCCTTTTTGCAATGAGTCTCTTTGGCCAACACTTTATTTAAACTTTTTTTTTTCATAACCTGCTGAATTGTGCTTCATGTGGAATCTTGGATCCTTCTGGGAGTTGAAGTCCACAAGTCTTAAAGTTGCCAAGTTTGGGGACCCCTGGCTTAAATGTTAGCCGGAATGAGAGGGCTGCCTTGGATACATGTACATAAAATTGCTTGGGGGAGTTCCCTGAAAAAGAAGCTGAAATATCTACTGACATACCATCATTGTTCCATCATTACAATGAAAGGAACTTTCCCTTTCCCTGAAGCTCTTTACAAATGACATCCTTTTGCAATTTCTTCTTTTCCCTTCTCACCCTGACCCTACTTTCTGCATTATTTTGATGACATTTCCTGGGGTTCATTTTTTTTTTCCTTTGCAATCATTCTCTAAAGCAGGGTGAATGAATCCTGTAGAGGCATTCTATAAATTACAGTATAGAAGCTAAATTCGATGTGATAAAGAAGAAAATTACTAAATACACACTGAATCTTATTATCCTGAAGGCACAGCTGTTCTCTTAATGTCATCGTTGGCCTGTCTTATTCCCCAATATTAAGTAATGAGACATACAGTCTACCAGGTGTGACACCTTAAGCGAGAGGCATTTAATCATTTTTAAAGGGCTTAAGTAAAGTCTGCTGGTGTGCCTCTAAAATGTCCTGGTTATTATTTACACTTGGATTGTGTCATGTAAAGATCCAGTGTCCTTGAAATGTCATCTGACTTCACCTACCTGTCTTGATTGCACAACAGAGAAAGCATTGCAGGCCTGGCTGACAAGAAGGCTTTGTGAACAGCTTTGGTATAATTGGGGCAATGGTGAATAGGCCGGATGATGTAGAAAGGGGTCTCTGGTTAGGCATAGATGACATCTACTTGCCCTCTAGTGGTCAAATTAGAGCGGCATTTGCTCAGAAGAAAAACTCTTGTCGACAAGAGCTAATTGGATTCAATTTAAATTTTTTCCCCTAGGCCCAGCTTGGCTACCTATGCAGTCAAGCCAACTTCTAGGCCTGCTCCCTCTGCCTCTTACTGGGCAATGAGGCAGTTGACGGGCACCTGCCTGCATTCCTGTATTCCTCCAGGATTGGGAGGGAAGGTCATGCTGGATTTCTTTATTGCCACATGACCCAAGCATGAGAGACGCTGCTGGAAAAGTAGCAATCAGGGCATACATTTTTTTTAGGAATGCTCTTGATTTTAGAGTGGTTGAGGTAGCAGTATTAGTAATGAATAGAGGTGTGCACTATCCAGATCCAGCATCTAGTGGGTGGATATCATCCTCATGTTATTTGACAGCAGCCCCCTAAAGGAACCATACCTATTTCTCAGCTCATACTTGCATAGCATTATCATCAGATCCTCCCATGCTATGTAGCATATCGAGTAGCCTACTTGCAGGCTTTGGAAAATTTAAATTTGGAGAATTTAAGTTCATTATGCTCTATTATCACCTTTTAAATGGCAATTAGTATTTTTCTGAGGCCATGTGACCATTTTGGAAGAGGCAGGAGTCCTTTAAGGAGCTACTAACATTATTATATGTGTTATATATATATGTGCCCACATCAGATCCAAAGCATCTTTGGATTCAATTGCTGTTCATTTCTAGTGATGAGATGATGGTTCCTGAGGCTTACCAGGGGCTACGTCTTTTCTAATTCTGATTGCAAAAGTGTCCTCATAGAGAGTTAGTAGTTAGTGCTCTTCTCTGTGGCATTGTAGCCGTGCCCTTGATAAAGATGGCTTACCTGGGCATTTATTTTCTTTTCTATTTACAGAAGTTACGAAGACATGCTTGTGGATGACATGGCTAGAGACCAGTATTACTGGTCCCCAATGGCACAACATGATAGAGGCAGCCTAGCCAGTCTGGACAGCCTGCGAAAAGGAGGCCCACCTCCAGCCAATTGGCGCCAGCCTGAGCTCCCTGAGGTGATCGCTATGCTGGGGTTCCGCTTGGATGCAGTCAAGTCTAATGCTGCTGCCTACCTGCAACACCTGTGCTACCGAAATGACAAGGTGAAAACAGATGTGCGCAAGCTAAAGGGTATTCCTGTCCTTGTTGGGCTCCTGGACCACCCTAAGAAAGAGGTGCACTATGGGGCATGTGGAGCCCTCAAGAACATATCCTATGGCAGAGACCAGGATAACAAGGTTGCCATCAAGAATTGTGATGGTGTCCCTGCTTTGGTGCGCCTGCTCCGAAAGGCACGTGATATGGACCTCACTGAAGTCATTACAGGTAACCATTGCTGGCATTGCCCACAGAGAATGGCTAGAGATGTAAGGGCCTTTCTGGCACACAGATACGTTTTTGAATAACATTGTACATTCTCCACCACAGGGACACTCTGGAACCTATCCTCTCATGACTCAATAAAAATGGCCATTGTGGATAATGCCTTACATGCCCTCACGGATGAGGTTATCATCCCACGCTCTGGATGGGAACGAGAGCCCAGTGAAGACTGCAAGCCTCGCCATATAGAGTGGGAATCAGTGCTCACCAACACCATTGGCTGCCTTAGGTGAGCTGGCTCTATGCTGTTATTACAAGGACTCTTGACAGTTCTCTAAAGAGCCACATCCAAACTGCAAAAACTTAACCCATGATGCTGGAGTTTGAGGATTTCCCCCTTGGGGAAAGGCCATTTGGTGCCAGGTGTTGTAGTCCAGTTGGGAAAAAGATACAGTACTGGCTACAGAAGAGGATCTTCAGTGACTTGGTACTTCCTGGTTTGCCTGATACCTTGGATTGGCTTTATAACTCTGGACAGTAAACCCTGGTGGCTGTCCACATAATCAAAACTGAGAATAAAAGAGGGGCTTTTCAGAATGTGCAAAATGGAACTGCTCATAGTTTCAGTAGAAATTTTTATCAAAAATAGAATTACCCTGTGGTAAGATGGGTAGCCAATAAATTTTACAAATAAAGAAATGTAAAGAAAATTAGCAAAATCAACATTGAAACAGGTGGCATGTGTCTGAACTTCGTTCAGTCATGATGAGGATGGCAGCAGCATTGGCTGAAATCTCTAGGTCTGATAAGAGGATATGTTAAGGATGGCAGAAGATTGAAGAATGTTGCTGAATTTAGAAGTTCACATGAGGGCCTTGGAAATTTTTCCACCCAAACTCCCACATGGATTAGGTTTCACAGATTGTGATAAGCTTCCTTGTGATTTGTTTGGTTTGCCACCTAGTGTGAAACTGGTGGTTTGTAACGCAGAGTTTAATGCTTGGCATGCTTTGTGAAATCAAGCACAGCAGGGTTGGACGAATAATGCTGTAATGTGTTATGCGAACCTAGCCCCATTGTTGAAAGTAGAAGTTGGGCTAAATTGGCTTAAAGCTGACATATTTTCAAAGCTGTAACCTGCTGGTGTCTCCTTCCTTCTAAAAGATTTTCTTGGTTTTTATAGGAACGTCAGCTCGGAGAGGAGTGAAGCCCGTCGAAAGCTGCGGGAGTGTGATGGGCTAGTGGATGCACTTTTATACATTGTCCAAGCAGAAATTGGCCAGAAAGATTTAGACAGCAAGGTAAAAAGGAGGGGGGGAAAGCACACAAAGCGTGTTCCCCCACAGCTTATTTTTAGTGGACTATATGTAGTTGGGCTTTTCCTCCATCTCATGTTCTGTGATTTCTATTTGGGTTTGCCTTTTCTGAGCAAAGAAAGAAATCCTATATAATCAGAGAGATCTGAAGTTTCATCTATCGAAGATTGAAGAAGAATATTTAAATTTTATATTTCATTTCATGCCTTGGCAAGGCCACACTTGGAATACTGAATTCAGTTTTGGTTGCCACCATGTAAAAAAGATGTTGAGACTCTAGAAAAAGTGCAGAGAAGAGCAACAAAGATGATTAGGGGACTGGAGGCTAAAACATATAAAGAACAATTGCTGGAATTGGGTATGCCTAGTTTAATGAAAAGAAGGACTAAGGGGTGACATGATAGCAGTGTTCCGATATTTGAGGGGTTGCCTCAAAGAAGAGGGAGTCAAGCTATTCTCCAAAGCACCTGAAGGCAGGACAAGAAGCAATGGACGGAAGCTAATCAAAGAGAAAAGTAAGCTAGAACTAAGGAGAAATTTGCTGATAGTTAGAATAATTAATCTGTGGAGAAACTTGTCTCCAGAAGTTGTGAATGCTCCAACACTGGAAGTTTTTAAGAAGAGATTGGACAACCATTTGTCTGAAATGATACAGGGTTTCCTGCCTGAGCAGAGGGTTGGACTAGAAGACCTCCAAAGTCCCTTCCAATTCTGTTATTCAACTCTGAGATTAGCCTGGTATTCGCTGCTGTTCTTTCAAATGTACAATGTTGTTGCATGGGCCATCTGGTTTTCCCATATACTCAAAATTAAAACACCCTGTTTGGATTTTAAACAGGGCAGGCTTTCACCCAAAGATATCAAAACAAAACCAGTAAGATCTTTGGTCAGGTGATTTAGAAACAAAAGTTAGAGCATCCTTTCCCCTCAGCATGCATATATTTTCTTCTCATTTTTTATCCCAGATCCATTAATATGCAAAGCAGGGCATACTACCTATTCTTCCTGCCACTTCCTAGGACTCCTAGGGATGAGCAGCTTAATAAGACCATCCTCTATTTGTGGCAGTGAGTTGTTATATAGCAGGCAATCAAGTTGGTCCTAATTCAAATATTAGTACTCTAAAGTCAATAACTCTGTATAGCCCAAACACATGGCTTGTGATTAGGAATTAAGGACCTTGTAATCTGCCTGAAGGGTGGCATTAAAAATATTAAAATAACAATAATCTAAACTTCTTAAAATAATTCCTATTCTAGTGAATCTGACTATGCCATCCTTAATCTTATATCCGAGTGAAAAAAGCACAGAAGGACCAAATGAGACTGGTTCTTCTTGTCAGGACATTCTTCCTTCTGATAAGAGTTGCCATCTCTTCCTTTCTTGTGTATGTTTTCCTTCTGATTCAACACCTAGATCTTACCTTAGACAGTGTTCCTTTTAAGCAGGGAATGTATGAACACTCCCACAACTTAACCCAGTTTTGTATCTCTTCATAACAATTTTTAATTTCAGCTTTCTGCCCAGAGGCTACTCTACCTAGTTAACTTTTTTAAAACATTTAAAAACAAGTAAAATCACTGTTAAATAATGAAGACCGAAAGGTTCTGGTTACAGTCTGAAGCGTTTAAGCTCCTGTGGCTTTCCTGTCTCACTTGAGGAACTGTCTTCCCCAGCTTGTGGAGAACTGTGTCTGCCTACTGAGGAACTTGTCCTATCAGGTACATCGTGAAATCCCACATGCCGAGCGCTATCAGGAAGCCCCCATCAATGCTGCCAACAATACTGGCCCCCATGCAGCCAGTTGCTTTGGTGCCAAAAAAGGCAAAGGTATGTAACTTTTGAGTACCTGCTCCTGTGGCTAAGTAGCTGGAGAAAAGGGAGGGTAGAACAAGAAGGGGGAGGATGTTGGCTTTTAAGTGCTTCTAATCCTTGGCTTCATAAGACGAGCTGTCGCTTTCCGTAGAAGCCTCTTGGGGTCACTTTCTGGCTGTCCTGCTCTTTATCTCACAAGGTCTAAGGACTGTAGCACGTAGCGTTTTTGTTTGGTTAATTCAGTTCAGGTGATAGATGATTCTTCAATTAATTTGTGGCCTATTTCCCCTTCTCTTTGCTTTATATTTCCCCCCCCAAAATGGCTGTGATCCTGCTGGCATCTCTTCTCTCTTGCCTCCCTTCTTCCCTGTCCTTCTCTGCGCCAAAAGATGAGTGGTTCGCTAGAGGTGAGTTGGGCTTTTTGATTTTTGGCATGCCTGTGTTCGTGTGATACAGAATTTTTCCTCCTGGTCTCATTGTAAA
Organism: Laticauda colubrina; assembly: GCA_015471245.1. Lineage (NCBI taxonomy): Eukaryota > Metazoa > Chordata > Lepidosauria > Squamata > Elapidae > Laticauda > Laticauda colubrina. Next base: position 32,347,094 of record BLBF01000032.1, read on the forward strand.
CTCAAAAATATTTCTTTGATGTTTTAGAATTGCCAGCAGAAAGGAAGTAGGAGAAATAGTGAATTCTTTAAATATTTTCATATATAATTTCTAGGCTACTAAAGCTTCCGGAGCTCAAGATCATTACTGGCGAGCATGATTGATGACTCTTGGCTATGGATGTGTCCCATTAGAGAATATGAATTACGATACACCCAGGGGGTGGGGGAAGACCAGGGTCAAGGGTGAAATGAATGATGTGTCTCAGAGTCGGCTGCACCCAGGTAGTGCTGGCATGTTCACTCCGAAAAATCTTTTTTAAGCTCTCTGAAAGAACCATTAGAGATTCATGATTTAAATGGAGGTGACTGTCAGAACCCTGACACTCATTTAGTGTGATTGAACCCAATCAGAAACATAAGCAAGGACAGTGTTGAATATTGTGAGACTCCTTGCTTGTCTCATGGAGAGAGGATGCGCTCTTTCTGCTCTTTTACTTGCACCGTGTTTGGGGAGAGCCATCAGACTACCCAAAAGAAATAGGATAATGATGAATCAAGAGAGGTCCAACATGAAAGCCATTTCTCAATTAAGGTATTAAATTGAGGTTTCAGAAAACAGGCTTGGAAATAAACATTGATTACAGTAACAAAATATACCTGGCATCTGAGTTCTGAGTGTATTCTCGGGTTGCATATGGGTTAGGGGATTAATCTGTGGATTATTTTTTATTACTTGACTTTTTCTCGATGCTATCTTTATACAAGTGTTTCTGCTATTGCAGTTTTTGCAACATTCCCAATCCTGAAAGATAAATTTAAAGTTAAAGAAATATAGATTTTGAACAAATTTTAGGCTAACTGGAGAAATGCCATCAAATCCAGCGGTCACCAACCGGTGGGCCACAGCCTACTGGTGGGACGCGATAAAATTTTGGTGGGCCGCAGAGAAATCTCACCCCCAGAGCACCCCCTCCAAAGCAATTAATCCAGGCTGTGCAGAAACAGAAGGCTGCGCCGCCCACATGGCCCATGGGAACCCTCCCCACCCACTCACTCCTTACCCAGTAAACTTGCCTGCTAAATTGCTATTTTTCCTTTTTCCAATCATCATCTGTTCTGCTGTGCCGGGAGATTTAGATTAGCTAGGAAGCAGGAAATCGTTGGATTTCTTGCTTCTTAGCTCATCTTTAGATCTCTGCCACGGCCGAACCTCTCTTAGGACTGAAGGTTTGCTTGCAAGCAAATTCAGTGCAGACTCACGGCAAGCAAATTTGAGAGACTGAGCTAGCCGATGGCAGATAGATAGATCACTGAATGATTCTGTGAGCATCTTAATCTGCCTGCTTTGCCTGATTTTGGGTAAAAGTTGTTCTTTTTTATAAAAATATCCAATATTTATATAAATATTTATAATATTTACATACAAGCCATGCCCAGCCAGTCACATGACCACCAAGCCACGCCTAAAAATTAGGCCATGCCCACTGAACTGGTTAGTGGTCCCTGGGATCTAAAATTATGAGTTAGGTCCCTGAATTCCAAAAGGTTGGTGACCCCGATCTAGTCTAGTCAGTTTCATTTTTCTTAATTTTAGTAAATTGAGTAAAATGATTGAAGATGCTTTTGGATAAATGCAGTAATTTGCATGCTACCATGTTTTGAACCCAAATAAATATGAGAAAGTAGAGAATTTGTTTTCTGAATTGGAGCGTGGTAGCATCTAGTCCTTAATGGAGGAGTACATTGATCCTAATTTAGTCTGTAAGTTAACATGAAAGAAGCTAATTTGGATTTGCACATCGTGCTTCACAATAATTTGTTCACTAAGCCACAGATAGCCATTGCAAATCAAGCTGTAAACTATAGTTTGCAAATCATTGGCTGGTTTCATGCCTCTTACTAAGAAACAGATGGATCATGGTGGCTTACTACAGCTTTTTACATCTAACTGTCCCCTGATAATATGGACTTCAGTTTCTAGAAATTCCTAGCCAGCATCATCAACGAGACTTCTGAAGGTTGGAAGTCCACATGTCTCGAGACTCTGATTTTACCCTGGATATTAAACTGCTAGATTTAAGAACTTATCTGAACATGAAAATTTTATGTTTCTTCTTTTTCTTTTCAAGGTAAAAAGCAGGCAGAGGATCCTTCTACTGATATAGTTGACTTCCCCAAAAGACAAACTCCTGCAAAAGGTATGGCTTCTTTTGCTGTTGGAAGAACAGTAGTGCAGTGAAAACAGCTTTGTTTGCACAGGGCCCTGAATTTGATCCTTCCGAAGATAAGGCACCAGTTGATGATAAAAGCTCTTTGTCCAAGATCTGGTGAACTATTGCCAGACAAAATAAGCAGTATCGAGTTAGCCCTGTCGAAACTCGTATCTTGAAAATGCACCCTGTAGCATTTATAGCAATATTGTCTGGGAATTATTTTAATTCAAGCATATCTGGAAGATTTGTAGAAGGTTGAATTTGATGGACTGTTGTTTTGTGAGGACAGTTATGTTGTGATACAGCTTCTTATATTTCTAGAATACATATTTTTTCTTTCAACTTTCTCCTTTCTTTGGGAGAACTTTACTTGTTCTTCTTTAACTACATTTCCTATATGGATTTTGTTGTATGCATTTGTCCTTATATGTTTGGCTTTAGGAAGGCAAAGGTGGTAAGCCATATACTGCTGAGAAATGTTTTATTGGAGGTTTGAGTGAAAGTAAAATTTTTCCTCCAGCCTTAATAAGCCACCTCAAATCTAACAAAGGTATGATTCATAGGTGTGGCAGGAAATTACCCAATTGTAGGATGACCAAAGCAGTTGAAAAGGCAGTGGCCTTATTTATGAAACTGTTGCTAAATCTGGGAATAAAACAAAGCACATAAATATTCTTAGTCACAGGAAATGGCCCTTAATAGGAAAGGGCTAACTCCACCTCTTCAGATTAGAAGATGGGGCTTAAAGCATCTTTCTATCGAACTGAGGAATCTGCTTCCCTTTAATTTTAATACTCTGACTTCTAGAGGACACCAGTGGCTTTCTATTGGCTCCCTCTTGGGATCCAGGAATGTAAAAGAAGGAAGAGTAGATGAAAACCAATGTTCTCTCTTAGCTGTCCAAAAGCAGTCCTTGCAATCACCTGCCAGCAAGAGGTTGCAGCTAAGAGATCTGCAAAGAGTTGGAACGCAGAGGAGCAAGATGCAATACCAGTTTGAACTGCCTCCAAAGTAGCAGGACTGAATGAAGGTTGTACACAAACACACTTGTTCACCTTGATGGACTCGGCATCAGCTAGTACCAGTCTTGCAACAGCCTGAAGGCAAATGTGTGTGTATACAATTATATATGTGTGCAAAGTGTTCTAGAGTGTGCAGCACAAACTAGAGATCCTGAGGAACAGTTCAATCTTGACTTCCACAGTAATGTATAAACATGGTGGGGAACCTTGATAAGTGCTTGTAGTGGTTTCATATCCTTTGCTGGAGAGTGGAAATGGATTAAGTACTAAAAAAGCATCCTCCTGAATTGGGTCCCATTTATGAGAATCCACCTTTCTCATTTAAAAGAATTCTCTGCTGCCTCTTTCCCTACATCATTAACAGAAACGAAATACACACGAGGAAGCAACACATGAAAAGTTGCAGAAACTAGTTAATTGGCCAGGAAGAAGACACAAACACACATACCTTTCTTTGTCTAAATTTGAAAGGTTGATACTAGACACCTTTGGAAGGCTGGTTGGAAAATGCCGGGATTGAGAAGGTTCTCTTAATAGATGTCTCCAGGGAAGATCTGGAAGGCATACAGTTTGACTGGATTTATGTGTTCTCTTTCCTCTGCAAGGCTATGAACTCCTCTTCCAGCCAGAAATTGTCCGCATTTATATTTCATTGTTAAAGGAGAGCAAAACCCCAGCTATCATAGAAGCCTCAGCAGGAGCCATCCAAAATCTGTGTGCTGGTCGCTGGATGGTGAGTAACCACACAAAAGAGAAGCAGTGCTTGTAAGTTAAATAAATTAGTAACTCCCAACAAAATAGCAAAATAACAAATGTTGGCTGGGTTTGCAAATCTTTAAGTCCAGATGTTCCGTATTGAACAAGCCACTGTGGCCTCCTATCTTAAAGAGCTAATTTGTAAGTCACATCAAGCCAGAAACAGACAGGCAACAAAGAGATGAATGATGACCATCCCTCAAAATTGCAAACTTCCAAAATAGCCACAGCTTTGCTGCTTCCTTGTATGTTGAAGCTGCTTTTTCATCACAACTGTATGGATTGGTTAGAGGTTTGGGAAGGGCACAAAACTACAAAAGTCAAAACAACTGTAACCAGGCTATGCTTTCTCAAAATTACATTAAACCAAGCCCAAAGATGCTGTTTGATAGATGCTAAATGCAATCAATCCAAATGTCTGACTTACCAAAGGCAGAAACGGACATATCTTAGTCCAATATATCTGAGAATGATAGTTGATGTGATGCAACCCATCTTTATATTTACAGATAGTCCTCGACTTCGAACCATTTATTTAACAAGCAGCCCTCACACTAAACGACCCTTGCAGAGTCCCTGTAATCATGTGGTCATAGTTTGGGTAATTGGCATGTATTTCAAGAGTTACAGTGTGCCAGGGTCATGGGATTGCCATTTGCAATCTTCCCAGCTGGCTTCGAACAAGCTGAAGGCAATAGAGGAAGCTGGATTCACTTAGCTGCGTGATTCACTTAACAACCACAGCAGAAAAAGGTTGTAAAATCGATGGAATTTCTGGTCTCAATTGCCAAGGACTACCTGTAAGCCAAAACACAACCATGCATTCCAAAAGTATTAAACTAAGCCATAGGTGCTGTTAGACAACTATGTAAAATCAATCATTGTGTCTATCAAAGTCAGAAACAGACATGACTCAATCATAGTGTGCAACAATGACTAAGCCAACTTTATATTTATTTTTGTCCAGCATGTTGATTTGACCTTGCAGTGTAAACATTACAAGAATTTTAAATTCAGGTTGGCTGGTTCCAATAAATCTGCCTTTTAGTTTAAAGTAAATAAAAAATGCAATTCTCTCCCCTCCTGTAGTGTTTGGAGCAATAGCTATGCTGCTCATTTTGTACCTTTCTATCGATGTGGCTCCATTCCTAAGAAAACAAAGCAAAAGTTAAAACACTCTTCCAACAACAATGCTATATTTGCTATTGTCACCATTGTTCCTTTCCTTTCTAAATAAATGTCTAGAAGCACTCAAGATCCCTTATGTGAGCTTCACAATTTTCTGCTTGCTATAACAGAACAATACAAATATGATACAATACATATATTTCTGTATTATGAAAGTACAAATATGTAATACATTAGTAACAAATAAGTAGTATCGGTAGAAAATAGGCAGTAGATGTATTAAGAGAAAGAACTGGAGAAAAATAATAAAATTTAAAGACCAGCGAAGAGAAGTAGAATGACTGTAGAAAAAGAAAGTAAATCAGTACCAATAATAATAATAGGCACTTTGGGTGCAATTTCAAAATATTTGGAGCACTGCTTGAGAACCATCCGCATTGACAAAATCACCACTAATCAATTGCGGAAGGTAGCTTTACTTGGAGCAGCTTACATCCTGTGACTATACGGTGAACACCATCAAACAACATTTGCATATCACAAGTCTTTCAGAAGGACTCAGTAGGTAGACAAAAATGCCAAACCCAGTCTGAACATCTGGCTGACTGCGATGATTAATACTAATAATACTAATAAATTAAAATATTAACAGACTACTTCCTATACTCTAAACACCAAGACTCTTTCAATGTGATTAAAGATTTGGCAGCAGTTAATGGTAAGTTTTTCTCACCATTTACTCCAAACATCATTTAATCCAAACAATTGTCTGGCAGAAGGAAGCTAAACTTAGTCCAACATTTGTGCCTGTAGTTTCTGTAAAATTCTTGAGTTTTGTAGAAAACTATGTTCAAAGTTTAAAGCCCAACTTGAAAGGAATCCATGGAAACAGAATTCCCTCTCTGTATGGGAGAAAAGCAACTATGGACAGATTAAGAGGGAACAGAGAAACGAGCCAATAGTCCTTCCCCCTTCACCGCCACCCCCCATACCTATTTTGTTCTTATTCTTCTTTAATGTACTGTATCTAAGTATAAAAAGGTTATCTGATGTGGCATTCTGAATGTATGTCACTGCCTTGCAGGTTCCTCCAAGTTGGTGGGATGCATGCAATTGTAGGTTGACTTGTAAGATAGTCTGTAGATTAAAGATTCTGACTTGCAGAATGTCCAGTCAGTATTCTTGTAGTTAACCCCCTTTCCCAAATTTGGACAGCACATACACAATTTTGTTCTCTTGATTAGCTGATCCAATTTTAAGAGGAGCAGCCTGGAAGAAGTCAGAAATTAATCCTGCTATTTTCACAGCTGCTGAAACTTACCGTTCAAATCTCTTCAAATGAGAATTCAGTATGAGACTAAAGATGTTGCATGTGTGGACTCTGATAATGATGAATTTCTAATATAAAATAGTGAAAACTAATGAAGTAAGCATTGGTAGCAAAAACTTGCTGGTCATGACCAGTTTATTTGGTCATGAAAAAATACACATTCAGTGGCAGTATTTGAGCTGACAGCTTTCTTGATAGAATTAATCTCGTTTTTTAGGAAGACTATCAGTTGATCGATGTAGATGCAACCCTGGAAAATAAGATGCTTGAGAACAGCCTTCATCAGTTTATTATCCTCCATATATTCTGGGCAACAGCTGCCCTAATTTCTAGACAGGTGATCAAAGGTTGTGCCTGCTTGAGTTAGTAGGAATTGGAATCTGTGACTGAACTCTTAATTCTAGACAATGGCTCAAGGTTGGAAAGCAATTTGAATGATGTCAGCATTTATTATAGCTCATATTTTGAGCTGAGGATTGCTTTTTTTCCTTACAGTATGGAAGATACATCCGCTCTGCACTGCGCCAGGAAAAAGGTCTCTCCGCCATTGCAGACCATCTGACCTATGACAGCGAGCGTGTGGTGAAAGCAGCATCCGGAGCCCTGCGCAACCTGGCAGTGGATTTCCGTAATAAGGAGCTGATTGGTAAGGGGGAAAAAACGGGGAGAAGCTCTCTGCTGCAGTGGGATGCACCATTTAAGGAAAAAAAAATCCCCTAACGGTCATAAAGTATTCTTATTCAGACATACCAGACTATCAGCTGCCAAATCAAAGGCTATGTGCTACTTCCCAATCAGCATCAGAAATGGATGGCAAGGCAGGGCCAGTATAAAGCTTGCATATCCTCCTCCCCACGCCACCCCACCCCTGCCCCCAGGAGGAAGCCCTCTTCAGTCTTTGTAGCACAGTTTCCTGACCTCATTTAGAAGGTGGATAGTGTGTCCTTTAAAGAAAAGGAACCTGGTTTGTCATTAACCACCGGGATTTTATGAAGTTGAAAGCAAGGGAGGGGAATTAGTGGCCCTCCCAGATATTGCTGAAGTTTAATGGGAGTGTGTGTGCTGGAATTTGTCGTTGAGAAATATCTGGAAGGTTGCTGGAATCTGATCTCTGGCCTAAAATCCCGCTGAATTAAAGAGTATCTTTGCTTGATGTACTTCAGAGCTTTGAGGTCCGTTCCTACCTCCCCCCAAAAATAGCATTTGAAAAAGTGGGTTTGACACTTTTACCTGTTCTATGCTGTTCTAGATTAAAAACACTAGCTTTTTGGGAAACTACAAATCATGATATAGATATCATTTTTCTGAAACACAAAAAAGTAGTTTGTATTGTGGAGGAGCAATCTTTTTAGGATCCATTCCCTCTGGAGTGCAGTGAGAACACCTTCCATCTTCTGTATCTTTTCAGCGTTAGAACAATTTCTTCTGTGTGATGTATTTAACAGTTTCATTAATTATAGTGAATTCATGTGCAATTATATATTTTGTTTCTTGTCTCCTTTCCTGTTGTGTAATTTACGTCTTGGCTGCCATCTGTCTTCTCTATCATTTTATGCCATTATCCAGATTATTACCATCTGCAGTCCTTCCGATATTTCACTTGTGAGCTTCCAGGAAATTCTTGCACGCAGTTTGCAGGATGGAGGCACTGAGGGCCACTGTTGGTTTTTAATGTTTCTTTCTCCTCATTGTGGCTCTGATGTTTTACCCACTCCTAGGTAAACATGCCATTCCCAGTTTGGTGAAAAATCTTCCAGGAGGACAGCAGACACAGGCAAAGAACCTCTCTGAAGACACAGTGATCTCTGTGCTGAATACTATCAATGAAGTCATCGCTGACAATCTGGAAGCAGCCAAGAAACTGCGGGAGACACAAGGCATTGAGAAACTGGTGCTCATCAACAAATCAGGGTAAAGGGGAGTTTGGGGCAAGGGGGAGAAGTAAAGGAGGTTTGCACTTCTCTTTGTAAAAATTTGTCTTTTAGATTTTTTTAAAATATTCAGAGTAATTGTATTAAAATTAAACTAATAAAAAGTTTAAAAAAAAGAAAAAAAAGAAAAATGGAAAAGAAAAATAACAATTTGGTCAAGAAAAAGAAATTATAAAGAAATAACTTCCCCCTTCATGATAACAAATATACACAAATATAATAACTTATCATATAATAAATCCTTAAAGCTTCATCATGTCAGTCCCAATGTCAGCAAAAATCCATTAAGCGTTAGCAGAGATGCCAAAACAATTTTTAACCTTGACCAAATAAACCAACTTTTAGTCCTTCCTTTTACTTTCATCAGTCTTTCAAATGATGTCATAGAACAGAGTTCTCCAAACTTGGCAACTTTTAGATTTGTGGACTTCAAACTATGCTGGCTGGAGAATTCTGGGAATTGAAGTCTACAAGTCTTAAAGTTGCCAAGTTGAGGACCCCTATCCTAGAATTTGATTTCTTTCCATGTTTTCTCCATCCCTTTTTTCAAAATTCTTCAAAGCTTTATTTAACAAGTCTCTTTTGTAAAAACCAATATAAGAAAATTACTTGGGTCATTCTCTTTGTTTCTTAGTTGTATATCCCTTTTAATTATTAAGACATAAACCAATTACTTGTGCAACATCTGGGTAATATCTTTTCTCATGTGATTCTTATAGCCTATCATTTTTAAAATCCACTTTCAAGTCAGTCTTAATCATGTTAGATAACATTTGTTCCTCTTCCATAGCATCTCTGAACTTCGTCTGTCTATAGAGGCAGATATTCTTAAAAGTAATTACAGGGTCCCTTGTTCAAATCTATCCCATTTATTATTTATTTATTTATTACATTTATATGCCATCACGTCACTATCCAAACAGCCTGGCTGGCTTACAATAAAATGTCCAATGTTGAAATATTTTGCTTCATTCTATATTTATAGGTCAAATTTGAGTGTTCTTTTCCTTTCCCTTTAATCTTTAGCTCCTTCTGGTTCTCTCTAATGTCCAATATTTTTTAAACTCTTATTTTATATTTTTTAAAGAATTCAAAGCAAAAGCATTTTCCATGGGAAGGATTCTTTATAATTAATTCTAAACTCTTATTTCAAATTTATATGGTCCATTTGTAACTTTCTAAATTCAAAATGTAACCACCCCATTGCTGTTTATTACCCCCCCCACACACACACACACACATTTTTTAAAGTCCTTATACTTGAATTTAAAACTTACTTTGCTTGGAAACTCACCCAGTGCTATAATATTGGTCAGTCCAAATCCTCCTAACAACTGTAGAACAGTTAACAAGAATTACCACAAGTGAATGAAGTACTTGGTGACCTTTGAAAGGCACTCTCTGTGGTTGACTATTCCCTTGTCTTTTTATTCTCAAAACCTGCGAGAAACAACTGTCTTGTGGTCTCCTAGTGGGGAGCAGCTGTCTGGAGCATTTGTAGGTGCATTCAAGTCCTTTGCTTATTTTAGATTTTTATAATACATTTTGCATTTTTTTTCTCACTAGGAACCGATCAGAAAGAGAAGTCAGAGCTGCTGCTCTTGTGCTGCAGACCATATGGGGTTACAAAGAATTGCGGAAACCTTTAGAGAAGGAAGGTTGGAAGAAATCTGACTTCCAGGTACCTGGGGGCTGAAATGGGGTTGTGGAAAGATTGGGAAATGGGGATCTTGAGTCTGAAAGCTACTTCTGTGGGCCAAGTTGGTTTTATTCACATACATTTATTTATATATAGCTTTCATATGCTATGGGCACTTCACTGGTTAAGATGCTGAGGTTGTTGACTGGAAAGCCAGCAGCCCAGGTTTGAGACCCAAGTGCCATGTGATGGAGTGAGTTCCTATCCTTGCCTCAGCTCCTATTAGCCTAGCAGTTTGAAAGCATGCAAATGGGAGTAGATAAAATAGATACTACTTTGATGGAAAGGTAACAGTGCTCTGTGACATCATGCTGGCCATACAAATGTAGAAATGTCTTCGGACAGCTCTGGCTTCATGGCCTTGAAACGGAGATGAACACTGCCCCCTATAGTTAGCAATGACTAGTGGAATAAAATCTGCAGGGACTCCATTTTTTACCATATGCTATATAAGATGTGTAATAGCTTGAACCCAGTTCAGGACAGTTAACTATTGTTCTGTCCTCCCTCAGGCAGTGTCTACAGTATGTTTCTATCTCTTGCCCTCCAGATAATTTCTGTGAAGTGGTTAGATTGAGATTCCTTAAGGGTCATTGCTGAATGGGGGCTTCCCAGTCCAGTCTCATATGATGATGATTGCACTGCTCCAAACAAGGAAGGTGAAAAGTGCTGTGTTCATGCCATCAGTTGAAAATGTAATAGCTGCATCCATCATTGGCCAAAACTTGCTTTTATGGTTTTGCTTTCCCTCTATAGTATAGGTGTCCAACTTTGGCAATTTAAGACTTGTGAACTTCAACTCCCAGAATTCCCCAGCCAGCCATGCTTTGCTGGGGAATTCTGGGAGTTGAAATCCGCAAGTCTTAAAGTTACTAAGGTTGGACCAGCCCTGCTTTAGAGTGTACTCTGGGTTTATATATGTACGCAAACACACAAAATCATGAAGTTTCCAAGAACTGGTTGACAGCAGATCACGCCAAGGACAGAATAAAACAATAATTTTTCATTATAAATTTATTGAATACTTCCACTATCTTTCCACAGGTAAATTTGAACAACAACTCTAGAAGCCAGGGTGGCAACTCCTTTGATGATAGCACCTTGCCCCTCATTGATAAAAATCAAAAAGGTAAATGTTTAAATGTGGTATTCTCACAGATATGTATGTGTACTAAAAAAGAAGTCTGGATTTGGATGTCCTTGGAGGCTTCCATGCAGTAGAAATAAATAAAATGTGTCATGCTCCACCTTTAGTTCAGCTTAATGTGCATTACTTGGTAGCACTGCACTTAAATCAGATCAGAGTCTCTCTGAGGCTAAGGGAATCGGATACTGATCTAAGATTTGAGCTTGAGCCTGTGTTGTGCTCTCAACACAACCTGGGATACAGCTGCTCTTTTCTGAAGCATTATTCCTGTAGTATAGTCATGGTTTTATGGGCTGCACAGAACTGTTCCAATAGTATTGATGAGGTTTTTGTGGCATTTTATATTAGGGGCAATTCCGATTCAGTAGCTTTCAAATTGTGTGTGCAGTATGGGCATTTGGTTCCTTTTTCACATGAAGACTCTTGTTCTAAATATCAGGGCGCAAAAATGGCTAAATCAAGTGGATGTGAACACACATTTTACAGACAGGAAAAATGCTATTCTTGGATGCATTTTACCTGAAGAGCAGCATCAAAAGTAACACTTTGTTGTGCTGATTGGAAGAACAATTGTGATCAGTGTGTTGGAACAATTCAGCTTTTTACATAAGCTGTGTCTGCCTGCATCCCGCCTCCCTCCTTTGATGGAAGGGATTTTAGGAAGTACAGGTAGTCCTTGACTTACAACCATTCATTTAGTGACTGCTCGAAGTTAAAACAGCACAGAAAAATGACTTTTGTCCATTTTTCACACTGAGGACTATTGTAGCATCCCCACTGTCACATGATCAAAATTTGGACCCTTGGCAGCCGACATAGACTTTATGAGTTGCAGGGGTCCCAGGGTCATGTGAACACCTTTTGTGACTGTCTGGCAAGCAAAGTCAATGGGGAAGGCAGAGTCATTTAACATTCAGTGGAACCTTGGGTTGCAAACGCTTCTGTTCGTGACCAAATTGGGTTCGGAGCCAAAAACCCACCCAATTTTTAAATTGGGTCACGATTCAAAAATTGGGTGGCGAACAAACCAGGCCATGTCAGATTCCCTTTCCACACTGATTTTCCCTTCTGTACATGCACAGTCTGTGCAGTTTTTTTGTCCACGCATGTACAGTTGGTCGTGCTTCCAGTCAAAACCAAATCGGGTTGCAACTGTAGTCCCGGAACCTATTACAGTGGCAACGTGAGGTTCTACTGTACATGTTCCTAACTTAACGACTGCACTTAACAACTGTGGCAAGGAAGGTCATAAAATGAGGCAAAAGTCACGTAACAACTGATTTACTTAGCAAAAGGAATTTTGGGCTAAATTGGGGCCGTAAGTGGAAGCTTGCCTGTAAGGCTCTTCGCCTTTGCTCCCCTGCTAGGGCCATGATGAACATTGCTGTTTGAGGCCCATTAAGTTCTGTTCTAGCAATGGGGTTTTCTGGAGCCCATAGCAGCCAGTGGTTTTTAAGAAAATAAGATTAGATGGCTTGAAGGAAGAAGGCTCTTGTCAGTGCTGTGTGATCCAATCACTTGAGCCTTTTGTCTGGTCTGTAATCTATCAAACTGCAACAGATAATTACAGTTCCTACAGTGGATAAAAATGTGTGAGTGCAGTAGGTGGGTTCTTATAATGTGCATTTATATTTAAGCGTTAATATTTAAAAGCGTGGGGAAAATCCTTTAGATCTCCTCTCCCAAATAAACTTAATTTTTTACCCTTTTTCTGGGATGTTACACTTCCTTGACTAATGCTTTTAAATTATAAAGTGGGTAGGTTTTTTTTAAGGGTTATTGCAGTACCAAGAGTTGAGATGAAAGTTTTGTTGGTCAAAATACAAATTATGTCTCTATGGAACAAATGATTTTTTTTTAAAAATAATCAAGATAGTTTATATTGCAAACAGAACAGAAAAATCAGTTAAAATGGAGAATCATTATCAAAGAGCACTGCCCTCTAATGGTAGTTGGGCATTTTTAGTATGATGAAAAGGAGATTAAAGAAAATTTTATGCAGTCTGTTAAGCCTGGGTTCCCCAACCAGGGTTAGGTAGACAAGCTAAACAGAATGTGCAGCGTTAGTCAGATAGGCACACAGATAAATGAGTGAGCTAAGCTTGTATGTTTATTAACATACAGCAAAAATAACAGATACGCTTGTGCTATCAAGAATATATTTTATTCCAGTATAAGTTTATAGCATAGTCAAAAACAGTCCAATATTCATTTACCATGTAGTCAGTCCATTCAGGGGTATTCAGTTAGCAAAGTCCATGTAGAATATCCTATGTCAGTTCACTTATAAATCAGTCCTTAGTTGTCTCTCCCGTTTGAGCAATGCAGTCTTGATTCCAAGCAGTAATCAGGGATCATCAAAGCCAGAGAGAGAGAGCAAGCCGTAGTCTTGCTACTTTTATATTGTTTTCTTAACCACTCCTTTAATTGCTATTTCACAGTTAAAGCTGTATACACTCTAACA
>BLBF01000032.1:32360774-32373495 GCA_015471245.1 Laticauda colubrina
GTATACACTCTAACATACACTAACTATGAATCATAGTTATTATTTCACCTAAACCAGTTAGGGTGAACAATGTTATCCCTAACACAGTCTATAACATAATTTACCTTAAGGGTAAATGAGAGAATACAGAAAAATTATGAACAGCAACTGGTGAATGCTGACCTTATATCCTTTATCAGCTGGAAGGTTCAAATCCAGGAAGCTCCCATTGGTACAACATCTGCTCATTCAACTTTAATATCACTTCCCAGTGGAAAGGCAAATGGGTTGCTGGATGCCCAGCCATAGGAAGACATAAAAAAATGACCCCAGAAAAAAGGTGCCAGGCTTTGAACTGCCACATCAGCAGTGAACAAGCCTGAGTAAGATTCACACCTCACATGGCATCTGCCAGGACTCTGTATAAATGGGGCATAATATCCTCCCCTCAGTGTGGCAGCGGGGGATCCAACGTCAAACTGTAAATCACCTCGTGACCAGTTGTAAACTGAGGACATATATAGGCACAGTATCTGATTTTTTTAAAATATAAAGAATTCTGCACATCAGTGGTTAGATGGTCTAGACATTGGTATTTAAATGTAGATCTTTTTGACATTTATATTTTATTGTGTTCTACTAACATAGATGAAATGTTAATATATATTGCTAGTCCATGTATGTTATGCCATACGCTAAATAAATAAAATTTAAGGATTTATCTAAAAGATTTAACACAGGTAAAAATAAAAACTTCTCAAGTTGTACTCAAGTTCAGGTAGTCTTGAGTTATGACCACAATTGAACCCAAAACTTATGTTGCTAAGTGAGAAATTTGTCAAGTGAGTTTTATTCCATTTAACGACTTTTCTTGCCACTTAACATTTGTTAAGTGAATCATTGCAGCTGTTGAGTTAGTAACACCATTGTTGTGTGAATCTGGCTTCCCTATTGACTTTGCTTGCTAGAAGGTCACACAAGGGGATCACATGGCCTCCGGGACATGGGAACCATCATAAACTGGTTCTCAAACCTCCAGATATAAATCACATGACCAGATGGATGCTGCAATGGTCATAAGTGTGAAAAATGGCCAGAAGTCACTTTTTTCAGTGCCATTGTAACCTTGAATGGTCACTAAACAAACTGTTGTAAATCGAGGACTGCCCATATTATTTTACCAGTAAAAAAGCAAGAACAATAGCCATGTAGTTCCAGCTCTAATATCATGGTATTATATATAAATGTCCCTCCTCAGATCTGCAGTACAGAAGTTGACAAGAAGATTCTAAAATCCTGCACTATTTCTACTTAATACTTTAAATACACTACTTAAAATATTTTTTGAAGGAACCTTACATCTGCAGTTCAGGAGAAATTCTGTACTTTTAACTATTTTAATTTTATTTTCTGTTTAGACAAGAAATCCTCTCGGGAAGAGATCCAAATGGGGAACTTGGGACCAGGTACGTAAATTTCTGTCTTAAAGCTTTTTGAACAATCTAAAGCAGCTTTTACTGGATAAACCCATCACCCTTTGCAGCTTCAAAAAAAAAGGAGGGCCAAAGCACATGTGCTTCCATATCTCTTTGTGCATGCCTACTTAGCAGATTGTCACCAATCCATTTCATTATGGAGATCCAAGGGCTTCAGTTAGACACAAGTAATCCTCTACTTACAACCGCAATTTCCATTGAATTTCCACTTCACCAGGATTTCCATTGCTAAGCAGGGTGGTGGTTCAGTGAGTCACACCCAATTTTACAACCTTTTTTTTGCCATGGTGTTTTAAGAGAATCACTGCGGTTGTTAATGAATCATTAGGTCATAAACGAATCTGGCTTTCCTCATTGACTTTGATTCTCAGAAGTTGGCTGGGAAGGTTGCAACTAGAGATTACATAACCCTGGCAGGCTGTAACCTTCATAAATGTATGCCTTTTGCCAAGCGCCTGAATTTTGATCATGTGACTATCAGGATGCTACAGGATGTAAGTGCAAGTTGTAAGTAATTTTTTAAGTGTCATAAATGAACGATCACTAAATGAATGATTATAATTTGAGGACCACCTGTACTTGCTTTGAATAAACCACCTTCAATTACTGACCTTGTTAATCTTCTGGGATGTTATCTTCAGTACTTCATAGCTGGGATGCCTTCATCACTTGTTACAGCAAATAGTGATGTTAAGGAATTTTGCAGGACAATCTAAAAGTCTCTAGCTTTACCGGAATGGGATCATTGCTATTTTTCATGGGCCTGCAGCTACTGCACACACAAACCTAACCCTCATATTGATCAAACTCTTTCAGGAATTATGCTTGGTGTGCTTTAATCTTTGAAACCAAAATGAGTCAGTTAATGACTTTATTACACTGCAGAATGGAGAAGAGTTTCTTCTAAGCCAAGGATTATATTTGAACTTTGAGCAATGTGCCAGAGGCTACCCTGAAAAAGAGAGAGGAAGAGTCAGAACAAATTTGATTTCTTTTCCCCTGAATTGCAATTAAAATTAAATATAATTCATATGAATTATTTGTATTCCATGATGAGTAGCCTCATGGTGGCTTCTGTTTGGCAGTTCTTGCAGGTCACATTGGTGACAAGAAGAAGGGCAAGAGTGCAAAGGATTAGGATTAGTGTGTGTCAGGGAAATAAAAGACGACACTTGTTTGCTGGTTGATATGGTAAGCAAGAACGTGATTGTGGAAGAGAAAGGGAACCATTATCTCTGCCAGCTTCACCAGAGTTAGGCCTGCGAGAAATTCCCTCCCATCATTATCGCTCTTGATTTCAGACTACTCTACATTGAATGAACGGGACCATAATAGGACATTGGACCGGTCTGGAGAAGAATTGGAACCTATGAAGGGAGCACCCTTGGTGGTAAATATTGGGATTTCAGTGATGGAGACCTTTAGAGAAGCCTTCTTGGTCAGTGGGAAGAGATACTAGGACATTTTTGCCCAGCTTGATGGTCTCCTTATATTTTGATCTACACTCCCATATTTTCTTGGCACCGTGACTATAAGAATTACAGTAGAAACAGTTGGAGGCTAGTTATTTGGAAAAAATAGCTTATGCACAGAGGAAGCCAGGAAAGAGCAGAAATTACTGCAATTCTATGATAGTAGTTTTTTTAAAAAATGAAATTACTTTTGAGCAAACTTTGAACAGCCAGATACTTTTAAGAAGATAGTGTCTTGAGAAAAATGCAAGTATTAACCATTTCTCCCCACCCCCTCCTTTCAAAATGATGTTAACACTTTTTTTTAACTGAATGACTAACCCAACCCTGTTGACTTTTCTCTCTCCATTTGACCTCTCCTCTGCTTTTCTGAGTGGAGTTTTAGTTAGGCTTTTTGTCTCCCTTTCTCCCACTTGGACCCAGTGTGCTGTTCTTACTAACCATATCTATGTCTACAGCAGGAGGAAAGGCACGAATCCCTTGAGGAAATTGACCAGTTGCTTTATCCTCCTATGGTATGTCTTGGCTTTCTGATATTAACCCTCTGTTTCTGTGTTTTAAAAAAAGGGAGGGGTGCTGAATCCTTACTTTCCCAATCATACTTTCCCAGTGTTAAATCTTGTGCATAAAGAAATTTGTATTTACTTTTGAGGATGAGCAACACTTACATTTCCGAGGTTTGAATTGATTGATGATTCTATGTGATTAGATTGTCATGGATAAAGCTCTACCCTTTGCTGTTTTTCATGAAAACTAATGTTAACTTATTTGTGTTTTTCCACAGCAGAAGATCTAAAGATGCTACCATCTGCCTTCTCAGTTTTGGGTTCATAACATATTTTATATAACTCTTGTGATGAAATGGACTGAGCTTTTTTAAAATCTTGGGGCCATGTAGCCAAATGACCGGCTCCCTGAAGCCCACAGGGTCTCACATCTCCCTGTAGAATTTGAACTTCTGGATGGCATATTTTGTTTTTTATTCTTCAAAAAAAAAAAAAGTAATTCCTAAAGACCAAATACTCTTGATGGATCTCATAACACAACAAAGGCAGATACTTAAAAATACACATTTGTGATGCAATCGACAGAAGCTGATGGAAACAATCGGAGCAAATGGATCTCAGCCAAACTCAATCATACTGGAACTTTTTTTTATTAAGGGAATGTTGACTCTCTTCTTCCGAAAAGCAGAAAGAGAGAAGCCATTTCCATCTTCTCTTAGCCTATAGAATATATTTTTGTGTCACTCATGTTTGCAACAAAGGCTACTGGGAATACTGGAACATTCCTAGTTGGGGAGAGGTGGTGGTGGTGGTGAGGGCAAGATGACAAAGGATCAGCTTGCAAGTGATTGCATTTGGGTCATCTGCCCTTTAGGATATGCCCCTTTGAGACAATAACTTCTTTATCCTCATAGGCTTGAGGACAAACAGATTTGTCTCTTTTTCCCCCTTCTCCTATCTCTTTAGTTGCTTCTTGATGGCCTTTCTGAGATGGATCAACTCAGAATGTAGGAAGCTATTTATTTGTGGGGGAAGAGATGCTTAGGGCCTAGCGCTTTAAGGGGGGGAAAGAGGGTGGAGGACGTTAAATGACAGTTGGTGGAAGGGGCATAGTCTTCATGCCTAGAAGTGTCCATTTTGCCTCTCACGGAAGAGGGCAGTGTGATGCATCTGGTTTTGGATCGCTGACTTAAGTGGTGAGTGAGTGCCTAGATTGGGCCACAAATTGCTTAGAGAGCTGATGAGATAGAAAACTTGGTGATGCAGGAAGTATGAGGGATAGAAGGCCATTTGTAAATATTGCCCAAATCCTCCCATGCAGGCAAGGGAATGAAACTATGATCGGTCACTATTTACATGTGCCTTTTCTTTGCTACTGTGAAATAGCTTGGTGCTTTGGCTAATTGCAGGTGCAGAGGGCCAATCCCTAGACCGTAGAGATTTTGGCACAGAGTTCCCTCCTGCTCTCTCTCTCTCTCCCTCCCTCTCCCTGTCTCTCTCTCTCCCTGAAATCAGAGTCTTGCTGTTGCCCTGGATGTAGTGACAAAATTGGAGAGGGGTGATAGAGGCTGTTGTGTGGGGGAGACCAGGAACTAATCTGTCACTAAAGCTGAAGGCTCAAGGGTGAGAGGAAGGAGAGAAAGAACTGTTGGGTGAGGATCGCAATGTGCACCTTAGTGGGTTGCTTCTTCAGGGAATAAGAAATTTAGAATCTGCTTACAGATCTCTGCCTTTAATCTGCAAGGTAGCAGTAAAATGGGCAATCATGAATTACTCTGGGCACCATATTGGTGCCGGTTGCCCTTTTATTGTTGAAGAGGACTGTGGCCTCTCTCACCCTCACAGCTCTGCTTCCATCAAACAACCGGAAGGAACTCAGTTGCGCTTGACTTCTCTCTGCCTCCCCATTGCACAAGAGGGAAGGTCTACAGTAGGAAAGTCTTATTACTGCCTCTTCTTTGCCCCAGTCCAGTTTTTCTTACCCTTTTTTTTTTTGGGGGGGGGGGGGGGGGGGGAAATTAAAAGATATAAATCAAGGCCCTCTGCAGGGTTGCGCAACTTTTTCTAATGTAAAACACTATTTCCTTTTTTAATCCAGATGAACCAAAACTACCCTTCCCCACTGACCAATTCAGTGCTATAGAAAAAACTAATCACTGACTTGTTTTTTGCTTCTCCTCTGCACCCCGAAGAAGGGGATATCCTGCTGTTCTTTGAGACCTTACTCATTCTGCAATGCTTTTAAATTGAAATGATTTTTATATAAATAAAGTTTTAAAGTGTGTATTTGTTAAAATGGAATTGACTGATCCAAATCTTATCGAGTTTGTCTCTTGCTGTCTTTCGTGATGACCAATCCCTTCACCATAAAAATGGTTTTGCTTACTTCAGGAGGGATTAATTCCTCCTGCCTCCAGTGTGTTGATATCCCTATTCTAAAATAAGCTCTGTCAAATGAGGATTTGACCCAGTTCTTAATGGCCTTGCCAGCTTGGCTTTTGCTCATGTAAAGAGAATGGGATCATAAGCAGGAATAGGTGGTTCTTACATAAAATTACAATGTGCAGAACACATCTCTATTTCTATGGTGACAATTTTTGTTTGGAAGATTGGGTCACCTTGGCAGAAAAAGGAAACACATTTTCAGAAGGCAGGTCCTCAAATTAATTTGTAGAAAGATCCCAAGTAGACAAATCATTTAACCCTCCCTCCCTTGCTGATTGGTCTCCTGGGCTGCAACATCCTATACCCTTCCACTTCAGACATCAGAGATGAGACATGCTACCTGTGCCCACTTTTCCTTCCTCTCAGTTCCCTCCTGAGAGCACTGGTATAAAAGGATTAAAAAAAAAAAAAGAACCTTAATTCTTTAGAAGCAGTAAGAAAATGGATGCAAATACTGATTTCAGGATCTGAGAAAGGAAACACAGTATGTGTTACTCGTCATTGGCAGAAACCTTATAAACAGAATAAGCTGCGTTATAACTCATCTATAAGGATGCTGGTAGTCCAGGATATGTCTGGCGACTGCACACCTGATAACCTTGGTGTTCTAGATCAGCAAAAAAAAAAAACCCTCACCTTTTGGGCACCTGTTCTGTGGTCCGAGGTTTTTCTGTGGACCAGAGGGCGAGGTGGTTTCGGGTGCTGTGCACGGGGCTTGTTTGCACGGACCAGTTTCTGGCATGCAGACCAGTGCCAGTCCATGGACCCCTGTTCTAGATAACTAATTTCAATCCCCCTGGCCATCCATTGATTGTGCTGCCTCATATTTTAGAGCAGGAAATAACAACTGGGAATCTCTTTCTGTCCTAGGACACCAGTAAAATAGGAGAAAATATAGTGAGCAAACAGAATATTTTTCTGAGCTGATAGTTTTTCCACAGAAGCATTAGGGGGACTTATCTGAATAGTGCAACCAATGTTCGTAGTTTTGGCATGAGGCCAGATGTGTCATCTAGTCTTCTAGAGAGGTGCAAGAAACAGCTCTTTTCAAACATCAGCTTCAGGGTTCTGACTTCACAGGCATGGCTAACTGGCTCTTGCTTCACTCCTTTGAGCTTCATGTTACGTGTGATGCATATAATATGGGGGATGCAGTGGAAAGAAGTTAAGGGGGATGTTTATGCTTTACTAACTTATCAATAAGGATACAAATCAGGTCACTTGAGGTCAGAGCCTACCTGGAGCCCCTTCCAAAGTTGTCACTGAACTGTAGTTTTTATTGTGACCTAGCATTATGTTGTGAATTGTTATATATTGCATTCATTGCAGGTGTTGCTAACTTTTAATTAAATGCTAATTAAGTCTGCAGTTGCCAAAAGAGCCAATTGGTCTGCCTCTGTAGAGATAACAGTGTTGAGATAAGAAGAAGTAATAGCTCCGCTCTATGCTTTACCGGTCAGACTGCATCTGTGGTAGTGTGTCCAGTACTGGTCACAATGAGAATACTGAGAACTTGAGGATGAGGGGAGAAGTCAAGAAGAGCAATACAGATGCCAACGTGGCTTATAGGGGCTAAATCCTATGAACGGTTAAAAGACTTGAGAAAGTTTAACCTACAGACGAAAAGGCTAAGGAAAGGCATATTAGTGGTCTTGCAAAATTTGTGCTGGCAGAAGGAAGAGGGTGTGGATTTATTCTCCATCATGCCTAAGCATGCTAGGGCAAGAACCTACAGGTGAAAGCTTTACAGGGAAATCCAAATGAAACTAGGAATTCCTTGACAATGACAAAGAACTATTAAGCAATGGAACAGCTTGCTTCCTGTAGTCATGGATGCTGCTCCATTGGAAAATTTCAAGGAAAAGTTATCATGGAGGAATAGCAAGCATTGGTGAAAGCAGACACCCAGGAAGGAGCATGAAGGGGAAAGCCAAGTTAGTCAAGGTAAACCAGGTTATCTCAAGGTGGCAATTCAGATCAAAAGATGATCCCAAACAGCAGGTTAATCTGTAGGTCATCACTAATTGAAATGGGTCGTGATCTTTTTGGTATAAGAAAAAAGCTGAAGTGGCTTAGCTGGCTGAATAATAAAATTCTTGGTTGGTTTTACTCTGATATGCTCTCTAATGATGTTCTGAATTGTTTACTTCCTGCGGCAGCCTTTGCTGTTCTGGTGCTTTACAGATGGGTAGCTGCCAGTTCTTGGAGTTGTACGCTCAATTTATCCACAGAAAAGAGGGACCTGCCCTATACACCCCTCTCCATTTGAGATGCTCTTGTGCAACAGAACAACTGATTTTTTGTTCAACAAACCAGATTTTTCATGGTGAGCAAAAGGTGTAGAATGTCTCAAGTCAACGGCGTAACTGATAAGGAGAGAAAGATTCCTTTCTGCCTCCAAAAATAGCAATAGGTTGGGTCCCCAGCACAAAACCCTGCCTGTTGTCCTTTTACAGCTAAATTGTTTTGGCCAAGTGTGCATCTATTAAAACTAGAAAGAATATTTGATTCTGAAATGTTTTCTCCAAGATTCTTTCACAGAATTGTTTCCATTTTAGATTGGGTAGACAATTGCAAAGAGATTTCTCTTTATTTATTTCCAAAATTTATAAACTTGCCTCAAGGTAACTCTTCTTAATATGTTTCATTAGACTGGACTTTCAGTGCTTGGATTATTTATTTATTCTAATTATAATTAATAAAACCACCAAACCTGCACTTGTGACACCAGATGTCTCACATGGATCTAGAGAAACACAATAAACCACAAACGAACAGCAGAAATACATACAAATATAATTTCTGTTTGAGGCCTAGAACTTAGCTCCAGCAAATACAAAGAGAGCATAAAAAGAGTTTCCCTGGCCCATTGCCTGATGTTTTTAAAGAGTTTTTCAACCTCAGCAACTTAAAAAATGCGTGGACTTCAACTCCCAGCATTCCTCAGCCACCATTCTCAACCTGAAATGTTGGTTGAGATCGAGAAACACTGCTTTTAATGCTTTGCCAAAAGCAAGCAGGGTCAGACCTAAGTATATGGGATGTATGCCAAAAAGAAAGCCAGGATTTTGGTCAGGAATACAAGAAGTCCCTGCATCTAGCAAGAGCTAGGAACAAGATGCATGCAACAATGAGCAAAAGGCCAGACATGACTGAAATCCATTTTTGCTGAGGATCTACAACTGCAACTTCTCTTGCCCAGCTGCTGCCCAACGTAATTGGCTTCCCACTTGCTCACCCGGCAATCACTTTGGTGAAGCGCAGAGTCTTTATGTCATGGCATAGGCAGTCTCCAATACTCCTGGCAAGACACTCCTGTTAGTTTGCAACATATCTGTGTTGTCTGAGGGTGGCGGGGGCTGGTTCAGCTGTGTTTGGGGAGCTGGAA
This sequence comes from Laticauda colubrina, assembly GCA_015471245.1. Classification (NCBI taxonomy): domain Eukaryota; kingdom Metazoa; phylum Chordata; class Lepidosauria; order Squamata; family Elapidae; genus Laticauda; species Laticauda colubrina. The sequence continues at coordinate 32,370,061 of BLBF01000032.1, forward strand.
AATTCTAAAGCAAGGGCCTTCAAGCTTGTGGTCTTCCAACTCCCAGAATTCCTGAGCTAACATGACTGGAGGAGGAATTCTGGGAGTTGAAGTCCACAAGTCTTGCACCATCAAGTTTGAAGTCCTCTGTTCTAAAGGGTCTAGCAGGCCTCCATCCAAGCCTCGGGAGCCTGTTCCTTGAGCTTTGACCCATAATATTATATGGCAGGGGTATTCTAGGACCAAACCGTTAGAATGCAGTATTGCAGGCTAATTCTGATGACTGCCCACAGTTCAATTCTCACCAGTTTAAGGTTGATTCAGCCTTTTGTCCTAAGGTTGGTAAAATGAGGAGCCAGATTGTTGGGGGCAAGATGCTGACTTGGAGAAGGCTGTAAAGCACAATGAAGTGGTATATAAGTCTTAAGTGCTGTTGCTAATAATCAAGGTGGAATTTGCCAGTAGGAAGATTGAGAACTGAAACAACCTTACAAATGAAGTCCCGGCCAGTTCTCTTCAGAGCAAGACCTTTGAAAACCCTAGAAAAACCTGAGTGGCTATAGCCACTCCGACACTCTTCCCCTGGGGTTTTGGTGATGCTGCATCAGAAATCTAGACAGCCGCATTTCCAAGAAGGGAGGCTCGTCCCTGTGCCCATGCAGATCTTAATAATGTACGAGTAGTCCTCAACTTACAACAGTTCATTTAGCGATTGAAGTTACAACAGCAGTGAAAAAAAATGACATGATTTTTTCACACAACTTTTGCAGCATCCCTATGGTAACGTGATCAAAATTCAGATGCTGGGCAATTGACTCATGGCAATTGCAAGGTCCCAGGGACATATGATCCCCTTTTGCAACTTTCTGACAAGCAAAGCCAATGGGGAAGCCAGATTCACCTAACAACCTTATTACTAACTTAACAACTGCAGTGGTTCACTTAACAACAGTGGCAAGAAAGGTTGTAAAATGGGGCAAAATTCACAACTTGTTTTGCTTAACAATATAAATTTTGGACTTGATTGTGGTTCTAAGTTGAGGACTACCTGTACATTGGGTCAGCCCTCTCATCTGTTATTAAATTCGGAATGAGAGAGGCCTTAAAACAGGTTGATGAGCAGTAGCCACCCAAAACCTGAGCTTCTGATGACCTGATGACTGGAGAGGGTTGGAATGTGGAGATTCATGTGGAACAATGAGACTTGCCCAAGAACAGGCCCTTCTGTTTCCCATCCCCCTCCATTTCCCTCTGCCCTGATGTCAGCACCTCTTAGCCCTACTGACTTTCCCCCATCTGAGAGGCCCATCTCACACTTTAGTTGCCTGATCAAGTTGCCAAACAATTAGTCCACTTCTCTAGGTCAGTTCTAAACCAGCAACCCAGGTCCAGAACAGTCCTTTCTTCCAGGCCATCCATTCACACAATTACCACCCTTCCAAATCCTACCTGCTCTCATAGGCAGTAGAAGGTAGAAGGTGGCCTCCATGTAACAAGTTGTAGACCTAGAGCATATCCAGGATTCAATCTGGTGCCCATAACTTCAGGAACACCAAGGTTGAACATGCTTGGCTCACCATCTGCACCGTTAAGTCGGCTGGGAAATCCACCAAAGATCCTGCAGCCATCTCCTGATTTGAAATATTGTCCCCAAACACTAGCAACCCCCTTGCCTGCTCTCCCGCCATACCACTAAGTCCAAAATAGCCCATTGGTTATGTCACAGCAGTCAGTGAAACAACTCAACCCTCTCCAGGCAGCTGGGTGGACTCCAGTACAGTCAGACATGAGGTAGAACACCAGCTACCAGCTGCATATTCTTCCATGATCACCTGAAGACTTCTCAGAACAGTTTGATGGTATTGAGCTGCGTATCCCAAATATCCCCAGCACTAGTTTCCAGTCCTGGGGGACACCCCCTCCCAATTTTCTCCAGTTCTTCACCACTTACACCCACCACAATCAATATACTGCAGTCACCAATTCCCTGCAGACTATCGCTTGCCCATTTCTGACCTTAGCATCTTTTAAATCAATCATTAAGTAAATAAAAACAAATATTTTATGTATTACCTCTATCCAGTGATAATGTAAAGTTCCTCTTAATGGAAAGGTCCAGCAACTCAGTTCCTGCCCAAATATTTAAACATCAACTCCATCAATTCCTCAGCTGGAGCTTAAGGAATCGAAATTCAAAACACCCGAAGAGCACCAGGTTGAACCGCTTGGGCCTGGAACAAAGGTTCACAATCACTGTCTAATTATGTGTGACTGCAAGCCCCAATATTTGGGGGCTTGGGGGTTCTTGTTCATGTCTTGTATAAATTTGCCAGGCTAAAATGGCTTTAACACCACCTATGAAATCTGGAATAAGAGATGTTTTCTTTGTGCCTATATTATTTCCCCTGTAGCTCTGTTGCATTTACAAAGTAATGTCTAGGATTAAATCTTGGCTTTGCTTTCATAGACATGTCTTGATTTGCAGTTCTTCTCACCTGTCAGGCAGCCATTGGGACTGCCTTGTTCCAAACACATATTGGATCCAAGCTTGGATTCCAGCAGGTTTACCAGGGCAGCCAATCTCTCGGTACATATATATTAATATAGTTTAAGGGTGAACTGGAAAAGGGTTGTTTTATCTGCTATGAAAATTAAATTACTGAGGCAGATCTTCAGAATACAATATACAGAATCTGAATACTTATCCAACCAAACTGGGACTACAGTACACTAACTGACAATAATTCTGTCAGAACCCAGGCAGAAACGTTTTCAGCTTTCATTCCACAATCACAATAAGTTTAATTGGAAAGTGCTAAAGATTGAAGGTGAGCTTCTCTCCCAAGAAGCATAGGCTGAATAATTGAACATTGTCCTCTGTATTTTATGCATAAGTACCTACAGTACAACCAAAGAATGGTGCTTCCATTCGCTTTCAGAAAATGAGTTTATTATATGTGCAATATCTTCATAGCAATTAACTCACATACTTTTCTTGGATAGGTTTTTAGATCTCACACAGGAAAAAAAATTACTCTTTGGTGTAATATATTTAATCAAAAGATATGATGATACAAAGAATAATATAGATAATAAAAAGTAAGATTGTGTAAAAGATAAAAATGCAAGCAAGGAAAGCTGTTTTTCCATTATATATTTACCTTTCAGTTGTCGTACTACTGATGCAATATTTGGTTTAGTCATTGTTGATATTTGCAGGAACTTACCAGTTGCTTCTCCCATATTGACTATTATCTTGTAGAAGTTCATTTTGAAGGTTATCTTCTATACACACATATCCGCACATTTTAATTGGTGGCCAAACTCAGAAGATTCTGCATTTACAAATTAAAACAATAAGCAGCAATATAAGACAAATAATAACAACAGTTCCAATAAATCAATAGTAAGTGTTAAGCCTGGGTTCCCCAACCAGGGTTAGGTAGACAAGCTAAA